>JXTB01000414.1:333993-351440 GCA_002914805.1 Parasponia andersonii
ATATATATATACATATCACATTTTTCCCTTTTCCGAGTACATTCCAAAAATGAGGTCAAAAACACAATCCAACGGCCAGATCACAAACAACAACTATAAACTCGAAATACTCAAAAATGACAACTTTCAATCCGGGCAAAATAGGGTTGAGATATATATATCTTGATGATACTTGAGACGAGACGAATCCAACGGGACCTGTTGGAGGCCGAATGGACACCGGAATCTTCGCCGGCGACGAAAAAACTGAAATGGCTCCAATGGCTTCGATGGAGGTTTTCCAGCGATGCAGACGTCGGCGGCTAGCGAGGGGCGGCGGAGCTTCAATACGGCACGGAGAACCTTCGCCGGTCAGTGACACGGGCAGATAGTGGCCAGAGCAGCGCGGCTGCTCCTCCGGTAATTCGCGGCCGAGAAACACAGAGAGAGAGAGAGAGAGAAAGAGAGAAATCGAGGGAGAAGAGAGAGAGAAAAATGAGTGAACAGGCCACGTGGCCTATTTTGAATGAGCTGTGTAATTTTTCAAAAATTACACATAATTCTCAAATTTCAAATCTCTATCCAAAAATTACAATTTAGTCCTTCTGTACAAAATTTTTACAAATTAATCTCCACAATATTATATCTGAAAAATTAATAAAATATCCAAATTACTCTCGAAAAATTCGGAGTTTTTACAATAACAATCAAATAACAAATATTTTAACAAATATTTTTAAACACTCGTCAAATCTTATGAAAAGTTGTGGTAATGACTTATGTTGTGGATGAAACGTTTTCCTAGAACCAAAAGCAGAAAAAGCACGTGTAAAAATTACTGTCCCGGCAAGTCCAGGGAAAGCTATGCCTGGCTAGTCCGTATTGTATTTCTCTTGATTAAATCTCAATATTAGTCAATACAGGTTATTTTGTAAACCCACATCTATAAATGGACATCCAAAAGGTTACTTGATTAACACAAGTTTAAAATCAGCTGACTTTCCAACATAAAATATAAACCCCCGAAAGAAAAAGGTAAGAAAATGAAAATGAGTTTTAGTGATGAGGGAATGAGTTCTAGTGAGCTGCTTCAAGCCCACTCCCATTTGTGGAACTGTTCCTTAAACTACATAAAATCTATGTCATTAAAGTGCGCCATTGATTTAGGCATACCAGATATCATCCACAACCATGGTCAACCCATTACTTTCTCCAAACTCATGGCTTCACTTCCATTAATCCACCCTTCAAAAACTCACTGCGTCTACCGCATTATGCGTATCAATGTTCACTCTGGCTTCTTCGCAGCCCAAATGGCTGACCAAAGCCAACTACAACATGAACAAGAGCACCCCAGAATCAGCCTACTCTCTCACAAACACTACCCGGCTTCTCTTATCCGAAGCGCCGGCTTTCATGAAAATGAAGCCTTTGTTCCTTTTCCACCTTCTTCCAGAAGCAATGGCGCCGTGGCATACCTTGAGCACTTGGTTGAAAAACGGCGACATTTCTGCATTTGAAACGGCTAAGGGGAGGACCTTTTGGGATTGTTTGGCTGATGAGCCAAGCCTTAGCCACATCTTCAACAAGGCAATGGCGAGTGACTCGCAATTGATTGCAAAGGTCACTCTAGAAGAATATAAAGAGGTGTTTGAGGGTTTGACGTCGCTAGTCGATGTAGGAGGTGGCACTGGAACCATGGCCAAAGCCGTAGCCAACAAGTTTCCAAACGTTACATGCACTGTTTTTGATCTCCCACATGTGGTTTCTGATTTGCAGGGAAGCAGTGACGCAGACTTGATTACTTTTATTGGAGGGAACGTGTTTTCTGACCCAATACCTCCTGCTGATGCCATTTTATTAAAGGTATATATATACATGCTTAGATGTATATATTATGTCGTTCTATATTGATCGGAAAATAACACTGAACACCCATGTACATGTTATGTCGATATTACGGTGACAATCCATAGAGGATAAAAATGTTGAAACAGAAAAATCGTAATTAAGATACTAATGAAGAGGGGTGTCCGTGTAATTTTTGTTGATTCTAAGGACGTTAGTGTAAATAATTTTGGTTCAAATCGCGGTACACTTGTAAATTTGACATAAACCAAGATGTACTATATATGATGATTTGCCACATATATTCATTCAATTTTTGCACTTTATACTAGGGATGAAAACGTAAATAGTTTTGGTTTAAATGATGTACTGTAATTTTGACATAAATCAGGATGTGCTACATGATGATTTGCCATATGTATTAATTCGAATTTTGCAATCTATGCTAGACTTTCTACTCAAATGTGTCTATGGTATGATTTGTAATATTTTTTTTTTTTCAGTTATTTCTGCATGATTGGGACGATGAAGATTGTGTTACTATACTGAAGAGATGCAAAGAAGCAGTTCTGAGGAATGGAGATAAGGGAGGGAAAGTTATTGTGATGGACATGGTACTTGACAACCAAAAGATTTATGAAGAGTTATCTGGAATACAACTCTGCAATGATGTGTTGATGATGGCTGTTTCTGGCAAAGAGCGTACTCTAACCGAATGGGAAAAGCTTTTCTTGGCTGCTGGATTCACTAGCTATAATATTACTCCTATTTTAGGATCAGCCAGATCTCTCATTGAGGTTTATCCTTGACCACATATCAACGTGTATGAAAAAATAAGCCAGATCTCTCATTGAGGTTTACCCTTAACCACATATCAATGTGTATGAAAAAATAATACACGTTGTGCCTGCTTTATATCCATATCTTGTGTTTCTAACACTCAAATAAGGCTAAATAAATTATTGTTTCTCTCATGTTCGCTATCTTGGGGGAAAAAAAAGTAATAATTATGAGGGATGTGTCTGTTGTTACTTAGATGCTTAAAAAAGCTTATTTCTTGGTGACTTCTATTAAAATACATATAATAATAATAATAATAATTCACATGTATGATGTACTACACCAATATTTACAGATTAATTGGGTCTGAATTTATATTTATTACCAGTTACTTGTGCTGTACATTTCGGTTGAAAAAAAAACTACGAGTATATGGTTCTCCCTATTGCTTATCCCATTCACGTGTATATCTTTTACCTTAATGCTCTAGTACCAATTTACAAGGCATGGAATTCAACAACTAAAAAGAGAAAATTAGGGACAGTATCACCTAAAGTCCATATTCTTTGCCAAAGTATGATTTGGGTTTCCATTTTATATTTAGCTTTTAAGTCCTCAGAGTTTTATTTTTGTAACTCTCAGCCCATACGCAGTCTAATTTGGCCAACACAATCCGCGAGCATGATCACATGATAACTCCACAGTATCTTTTTGTCATTAAACCAACCTCTCCTTCTTCAACCGTGTCTTCGTCTTCGGCAATGAAGTGAGCCCCAGAACCTAGAATGGCCAAGTATTGAACCAGTTCAATTGAACCTCTTGAACTAATTCCAAACAAAATAATAGTATAAACGTAATGAAAGGCCATCATATACCTTTCACGAAACCACAATTAACTAATTTCAAATACTATAATTTAAACTAATCCCAAATCAGAAGCCATAACTTCAACAAATCCCAGTTCAAAGGCCACACATCCAAAATTGGTCTTCCATTGTATGTTAACAAGCATGTCCAAAAATCCTGATCAACAAACACAAATAATCTAAGAAAATTAATAGAAAATATAATCTACAACTCATATTTGCACAATCTAGCAAAATTCTGAATTTAGAAAGGAAGCAAACCATAATTCATACATGTTTCTTAAGCACATAATTTATACTATCATCCAGTTAATTACCACTTTTTAACCAAAAAAAAGAAAAAAAAAAATGAATGAGACATTAGAAATAACCTAAATTCAAGAATTCATTCTCAAATTAAGCAACCAACGCATCCTAATAAAGTAAACAAATAATAAAGTAAGCAAAGCAACAACGGCAGTTGTAATAGTATAGATGAAAATCCTTCTTTTATTTTTTTTCTTCCTTTCTCGTTTTGATCAAAGCTCCAAAAGACTGCAGAACTAGCACCCACCCAAGATTCAGGTTAAAGAAAATACATTACATAATCTTGAGTTCAAATCTAAGCAAAATAATCACCCTTACATTTTGATATGTAAAGAACTTTCTGCCCGGGTTTAGATTAGGCCATGATGTCTTCACATCAGCTCAGATTCTAGCCTATATCTTTCTTCAAGCTTAAAGCTCTAATGGCAGAAACTTTGCAGGAGTGTAAAAGGAAGAACGCTTCGTACCATAAGTTTTAATAACAATTGTAAATTAAATAACACCAAGAAGAAATCTTAAGCTTTGGACTCACTCCTCTGCCAAAGACGCAAAAGGAGAGACTGAGTGAGAGATCATGAACCTGCAAGTCCTCTGATTTTTTTTTTTGATTAACGACAAAAAATAACCCAGCTGAGTTATCACGTGAGAAGCTCGTGGGTTTTAATGGGCTAATTGGACGGCAAATTGATGAAAGAACTGAAGTTAATAAAAATAAAAATACTAGGACTTAAAAGCTACATATAAAAAACGAGGACCCAAGTCATATCTTGGGTAAAGAATGGGGCTCCCAAGTGATAATATCCCAGAAAATTAAAACAAAACCTAGTTAAAATTTCAGAAGAACCAACTCTATCCTTGATCAAACAAACTGTGCTATATTTTGCCACCATTAGAGAAGTAAGAAAACGAGGAGACCATGCTCACAAAATGGAAGCAGGACAAATGTTCTCTGGCTTCTCCTAGCCAATGAGCCCACGTTCACAAAAATGAAGACATTTTATCCCATATTGCAGAAACTTCGAAAGAAAATAAATAGGATACAGAAAAAAGTTGTACCTGAGTGCAAGGGGAACCAAAAAAAAAGATACAACTGCAAACGATGGTAACAATGAAATAAATTTTCATATAGAAAGAAGCTAAAGTACAATCACGTAAAAGAACAGCAGCATTCTATGATTCCAATCATAGAACATAGATGCTCCCCTCTAGTCCTTTAACCTCTTTGGAAAGTTTGAAAAGGTAAACATAGATAATAACTAGATGATTAATTATACATCCCATAGATAGTTATAGACCCGGGTCTCTTCTTTTAATGGTAAAAAAGAGCAAACAACTACCAAGCCAAAAAAAAGGACCTGGGTGCCAAAGGCCTTTCCTGGCTTATAACAAAAGCAAAACCCTTCAAATTCTGGAATCAAGATATCTTATAAACGGCATCATTTTGGGGCCATAAAGGTCGAAAACCTGTTCCCGAAACTTGCAAACATGCTTCAAATGGTGCACATTCCAGGGGAACAATAGTAAAAGGTCACTCTAGAGATTCTATGTGGCATCAATAGAGCTCCATCTTTGTCCTCGGGAAAAATTTCGACCTCTCTAACAGAATCTGAAACGAAGACATTCTCAATAGACTAGATACATTTGGTAAATTAACAAACTGAAAACCACATTCTGAAAGGAAAATTTCATGTTCCCAAATCTTTCTTCATGCACAAAACAGAGAAAATGATGGCTAGTAATCTATCTCACGGACCAATAGCTAACAGCCAATTCATAGGGATGAGGGGGAGGTATATTTCAGGCGAGTAATTTGTGTAAACTTTTAGTCTGATCTCATTTTTTTCAAAACGTAACTTCTAGTATCATAGTTAGTGGCTTAAAATGCCATCATAAGTAAAGTTGTTCTCATGCCAATGTCGGGTAAGCAATTGTCTTTCAATGTGAGTCATCTTTAACCGAAAGTACGCACTGCAACCATAAAACATTCAACAACTACTTCCCCAACAATTACAAAAATTAAAACATGCCATAACAAGCCACCTTTAGATAATCCATTCCATTTTCGGAAAAAACACATATGCAAACATTTGGCATTACTAAAATCCAAAATCATCTATCAACCCATCCATCCAAATAGAGAGTTATGATCTCATATAATCTAAAACAGTAACTCTAGTGGATAACCGATTATGCTTTCTTGTTAACAAAATATGGAAGGCAAGAAAAATGATTGCAAAGCACTTCAGCTATGAAAAATATTGCATCAGATGTGTGTTAATACAATGAAAACAAGTATATTTGTGATGAAGTAAACACAGAAGCCAGAACAGGGTCTCATTGACAGCTTTAGACAGGAATCTCCCTTATTAAATATAGTCCTTACCCAAAAATCCTGCATCTCTCGTTTTTTTATTTGGTAATTTGATTTTGTATTGGTTAATTTGCTCACAGGTGAAACAGATTCTATCTTGTTTGATTGAGTTCTCAGAATTATGCAGAATCATTGGATATTTAGGCTGGATGAGGCTGAGAGGTAGAATTACAAAACTCATTACCCTTTCTTATCCAGTGATCAAGCTTAGTCGAGTTGGGTTGGAAAATGATTTCTTCTCTCTCCAATTGTCCTCGACCATCAATATCACCAATAAAAATCATCAAATAAAGCCATCGATGACAATATTTCTGTTATCATCTTCTACTTTCCAACATCATGGTTAAAATACCTTCTCTCTTATAACAACTAATACTAACTGATAACGCCCATAAAAGTTTACCTTAATCCTCAAGACACCACTCAACTCTCACTCATCCAACCTTCATCAACCAACAAATGCAAGAGAAGCCACCTCAATCACATCCATTGACAACCGACCATAAGTTTATCCTCATCAAAATTGAGTGCTCCGTAAATAAAAGCATCATAATACAACTCCATTATCATTCATCCTCTTAACAAATACTTTAGTCAGACTGAACCTTTTCTTAGTTATCATTATAATTTCACCACATAAATACTCCACGAACGCAAGCAATGAGCGTAGTACTGAGTTTTTTATATACCTCCAAATCATACCGATTAACAATCATAACATGTCACTACAAGTCTTGTATGGCTACATCTTTTCTTGTCCATACTATCTCTAACCTTATATCCTTGCATCCATTACAAAAAGAAAATGTCTTTGAGAAATTTAAATTTCAATACTCACAAACACGTCCGACCCATGTTCATAAATTATAACAGATAACATATATACTATATTATATGACCACCATGTTTAAAGAGAAGAGAAAGAATAAGAAACGTACCATCCACTTGAACTCGGTCGATTCCCACTTGATCGCGGCCGATTCAAAATTGCCAGATCCGATTCACCACCTCTCCCCATCCTCTCGTGCCCACCGCCCGACCTGGGTCGACCCCCATCTTCCCCATACCGACCCGGCGACCCAAAATACCTTTGACCCATCTCCCGATTCCGGATCAGCTCTTGCCCGGGCCTCTCCTCTCGACCCGCAAACCCGGGTCTAAGATGCGGAGGAACAAACTTGTCCGGCTTCGACGACAACAACGCAACCGGACTCGCCTTTCCCCCTGCCTGACTCGGAACCGGGGACAAAACTGGCGATCCACCAGCCCCTGTCCGGCCCAACGGCCGAAGCGATATCACGTCGAAATCGGGTTCGGATCTGGCCGGATCCGAAACCGAAACCGGAACTTGTTGAGGTTTGGGGTAGGAAATCGGGGATGGGGGGATGGAAATGGGTTTTGGGGTGGGGCGGGTCAGGACGAGCATGCGGCCACCGCCATGGGATTTGTTGTTGGCAGAAGAAATGGCGGAGTAGGAAAACGTAGCTGAGGAAGACGAAGATGAAAACGGGGTATTGACCGGGTTTGGGTTTGGGTTCGGATTCGGGTTAGAATTGGAGGAGAGATTCTTGTCATAGATGTGGTTGAAGTTAATGGAGGTGTACTTGTTCGTTTGGGCCATCCACCATTACCGCGCGCCAACTCCCGCCTTTTCAGTTTTCCTTCGCTCGTACTTTCTCTCCTAATTTTGCTGATTTTGTTGGGATCAAAGTCGAAGGAAGGAAACACACAAGGAAAGATAGAAAGACGAAGCTATTACGATTTCGGCCGATATTACTTAATAAGTTGTCTTTATTGGATTGGTAGTGTTACTGTATGACTCTCTTGTTCTATTCTCTCAACTTTTTCATTTTTTCTTTTGGGATATTGGGCCTTGGGACCGGGCCTGATTCCTACAATATAATTGTACTTGTACCTGATTTATGTCAAGAGTGATTATTTTGTTATATTCAAATCGACCTCACTAGTAGTGTTTTGGGTAAAATGACCTTTTTCGTGAGTATTTTGTGGTAATTTTTTTAAGGATTGTCAAACTCTTAATGACACATAGTCCATATAACAGTGAACAGTGGTCACAATATTTATAGATTTTGGCCAAATTTACTCCTAGTCGGGTTCATTTCCCTATTTTAGATTCATCCTTGTGTCACTGGAAACGGATGAGAATAGGATTTTTTTTTAGGTAAAATAATATTTTTTTAAGACTACTTTTCAGTATAAATTTATTAAGAATGATCGGTTTATTTCTAATTGGTTCCTAACTAAAATGATGGTTGATCATAAATTATGAACTAATAGTTATTCTAGTTATGACCCAATCATAAATAGAAGGATCATTCCTAAAAAAAATCCATCCTAAAAATGTCATTTCAGACAAAATTGGACCTAGTCCCTTCCAAAACCCTCGGATCACTTCAAGTCTTGTACATTGTCTCTTAGCAAAATGAAAAAGGCAAATTAGAAATGGTGCTTTAATTTGGGAAAAACTTTTGAAAAATTTAGTGATATGTACGACATTTATGTGTATGTCTAATTTGCACGTGCTTGAAACAATTTTATTCTTTGTCTTTGCGAGAAGATACGTTTGACATTCTCTAATTTATGTTTCATCTTTCAAATTCTGTCTTTTGTTATTAATCTATATTGACGGAAGTTTTATCAACAATGAAATTTGATAATTGTAAGATGTGGTGTTGTGTGTGAAAAAAATTAGAAAAATAAAGCAAATAAGGTGACAAATATTTTATAGTAGTTTAACTCTCAAAAAAATGAGCCTATGTCTATTGTTCTTCACTATTTTTTGGAAAATTATAAGAAATTTTTTAAATCTCAAGGTGAGAGTAAAGAAAAAATTATAAAAATAGTATACATTAAAGTGATTGTAAGAAGAAAAATTATGAGATTGAGCCCTTTTTATATAAATGATGGTTGTTTTAGGTTTCCCAATCTTATGAATAGGAAATTATATAATAAAATATAGTATAATATTGACATTAGGTGACTATACAATACTTCTCCTCAATTAGCTAGTTGCCTTTTTTGAAAATTAGACAAGTCAATTATTTGTGATAGTCAAAAAACTACACAACAATAATCCACCAACTTTTAATGCGTCCTTAATGTCTTGAAAGATTTCTTCAATAAAATAGTTGATTTGATCAATCTCGCTCAAGTCTTCAACTGAACTTGTTGTAAGTTCTCTCAATTCTTCTTTGTCAATATCGAAGATTGAGTTAGTAGGTGGAAAGTAGCAATCAAATAGTAACACCATACTCTTGTTGACATCTCTTTCTTATAGATAGATGAGTTAACATTTTATGAGTTTAATAAGAATCAAACTCTTTGTAAGTTGAAAAATGTCATTTCTCTAATAGCAAAAGCAAAATTGAAGTATGTGATTTAAAAGTGATCTCATTAATCTTCCATAAAAACTTATAGAGAAATAAGAAACACTTAAGAACTATGTCGTTGTTGATGTGACTATATACTAACACAGTGTTGAATAGGCTACAAAGTTTTTTTAAAACGATCTTTTCTCAACCTTAAATTTAAGATAATGCTCACATTATAGAAGTATACTTTATATTCTGAAAGTCAATCTAGACATTATACTTTGAAATTTTTAAGGTAGTCAATGAAGTCACCAAGAAACAAAACAAGAAGTGCTACCTTACAGATGCGGTTGATGACACCTACGTCGCTGAAGAGCAGCTCCCAATAGCTAAATTAATGAATGATAGGAACTCATTTTATACTTATTAGCAGTTTTAAAGGATATCAAATTTCAAATTTTCCTAAAAATATTAAAAAATTAAAAAAATATTGAAAGTAAACAAAGATGTAAAGAATACCTGACCTTTGGGTCATATGCTTTTAGTTGAGCTCGTATTTTCTTAAGATACTTTGCTTAACAAAATAAGAATCGAGTTATTTTCTCTATAGGATAGATCCTTAACTAATTATTCCATTGGATGTGAATCATAGGAATCATTAAGTCACCTCGCATATTAACTTGAGATTCTTTGTCTAAAAATCTTCCATCAGGATAAAACTATAAGAACTCTTGCGATTCAAATGCTCTCAACTTAATAAAAAGTTTAAGATAGGTTAGGTCACTTCTAAAAAATAATGAATGTGAGTGATACAAATTCAACATTTATTTTTCAGAAGTTCCATATCAAGTAAAATTTTAGCGGCGTATCATATCAAACTATGAATATTATGTTGAGTTACTTTGAAGTTTGTAGAAGGACGTAGAGTAGTGCGACATACAGAGGCTTGAAGCAAGAAGAAAAACCCTGAAGTATTCAAATTTTCAAAATTGGGTTTGAAACATTCAACTCCTCTAAATAGTCGTTATGTTAGACCCTTAGGAAATAGATAGGAGATTTTTAGTCTAATCCTATTGCTCCTTAAGTTTTATGGTATTGCAATAACTGCCACAAAACTGTAAGTAGACAACACATGAAGATAGATTGCATGAAGAAAATCCATTGACTTTTATTGATGGAGTCATTGAAGTATATGAATCCCTACGAGCTAGTAGTTGCATAATTGTCGATACGAGACGAAGACACTTGAGAAGAATTACTAATAAAGCTCGAATATAATGGAACTTGAATATAGAGAGCTCAATAATCGAGTAAAGATCTTGTCGAGATTTTTGAAACTAAGTGACGATCTCATCTAGGTCGAAGAAAATGAAGAACTCAAACACGGTGGAGAGCTTGCGTAATAGAAAGCTCAATGATCCAATGGAGATTTTAAAGGTCTAAGAAGCCGAGTGAAGATCTCATCGATATCAAAGATAGTGAGAAACTCGAATACAATAGAGAGCTCTTGTAATAGAGAGCTCGAATATGGGGAAGAGCTCGTATATATAATAGGAAGCTTGAATATGAAGAGCTCAAGGACTGAATAGAGATCATCAAGGTATGATTAACTAAATGAAGATCTCGTCGAAGTCACATAGTTGCATTCATTCAATCTTATAGAGATATGTCTTGACCATGAGATGTGTATAGGGGCAGAGGTAGGAATTTAATTCAGGAGGGCAAAGAAAAAATTATCTCACCATAAAGCACAAGAAAAAAAAATGAAATCTGTCCTTAAAAAAGCAAAATTAAAAATTTGTACTATTCTTAAACAAGTCCATAAATATATTACAATTACTTTCGGTGATACCTCATAGTTTGAAATCATTGTATAATAGCTTCATCATCATTCTTATTAGATATTTCTTTCTCAATATAAATAACTAAATTATTATTCATCCATTGATCTCCCTTTTAGTTGCATATTCGATTCTTCATAATATTTATGATAGAAAATACTCTCTCTACAGTTGTAGTAATAACTGGTAAAATCAATACTAATGTGAGTAGCTAATAAATTAATATATACACCTTATTTTTCCTATTTAAACAATCTTGTGCGTAAGCTCACTAATTTCCTTTAGCTCCATAAATTCTGTACTTGAGTGCATATCAATAATATAAAGTTGAAGTTGATCATTGAGTTCTATGAGTTATACGTTAGAAAAATCTTTTGGATAATACTTTACAAGACTGACTAACTTTTGTTTATCAAAATCAGCAAACAAGTCATCTGAGTACAAACAAGTCACATAAAGAAGCAAGTTGGTATTATCATCACTAAAATGATCATTCCACTCTTGAAGCCAAATATCAATAATAGAATAAAATAGATTCACAAAAAAAGTGATGCAAGTTAGTAATTTCTAGAGATTTTCTTCAGGAGATCTTTGCGATCTCCCTCGAGCTATAAAAGTATCATCCATATTAGAAAAAATAATATTTTGTTTTTCACAAAATGAAGAAACTTGATAAAGCAAAGAAGCACAATCATTCTCCCTCATTATTTGCAATCTTCTTACATGTTTTCACCAAAGTTATTGCATTTACAATATCTTGATCTTTTCTTTGCAATGCTTTTGACAATTCATTTATAACTCCAAGTCTGTTTTTCATCAAATATAGGCTAAAAATAAAATCAAATGATTCCATGAACTCCACTAACATATTTACTTTACATCTTTGTTCAGAAATTGACCCATCGTTAATAATTATTTCAAGAACTTCAGTCATAAATGAAAACATGTCCATTATACTCATTAAAGTATCATAATGTGAGCCTCACTGCATGTCTCCAACATGTTTCAAAATTGATTGTTGATTAAGATCTCTCCCACTTGAAATTTCTCCATTTTGGAGTGGTTCATAAATTATAACAGTTTGCTTTTCTCGAAGAATGTCACAATATTCTAATAAAGCTCCAACAACATTAACAACACTATAAACCATGCTAAAAAATGATGCAATCAGAATATGCTATTTTGCTACTACTACAAGACCTAATTGAAGCTTATGAGCAAAATAATGTATATAAAATGCACATGGGTTCTCATTTAGAATAAGTGTCTTTAGATCGTTGAACTTACTTTGCATATTACTTGCACCATCATAATCTTAACCCTAAAGTCTAGATATGCCTAATCCATGTGTTGAGAATAATTTATCAATTATATTCTTAAAGGAAGGAAGGAGGGAGGGGGAGAGAGAGAGAGAGAGATTTGTTCATTTCCTGTCCTTTCCTATAAAGTGTTTAATCACATATCCTTTCCTATAAAGCATTTAATCATGTGTTCTTTCCAGTCCATATAACGTAAAATAATAGCCATTTGTTCCTTTATTGTTATGTCATGAGATTCATCAACTAGAATTGAAAATAATAAATCTCTAATATCTCTAATAATGACATTTATAGTTTCAATTGCAGTGGCCTTCGTAATATCCTTTTGAATGTCATGAGATATCAATTTGAGATTATCAAGAGTATTTTTTAATATAACAGCTTGGTTTCTTTATTATGACTGCCAAAAATTGTAAGATTTCAAGAAAGTTACCTCGATTGCTTGAATCATCTGATTCATCATGGCTACGAAATGCAAGTCATTATTGTAAAAGAAATCTAACACAAGCAACTGATGCACTTAAGCGAGTTTAGTATGCATTTCAAGATTCTTTTGATTGCTTAGAGATAATTGTCTCAATATATTGCTTTGGATTGACTAAAGCTTCAAATTTTTTAGAGCTTGATTGTAATAACTATTGCTACCTCCAATATGACCTTTTAATTTTTTTTTTCA
This sequence comes from Parasponia andersonii, assembly GCA_002914805.1. Taxonomy (NCBI): domain Eukaryota; kingdom Viridiplantae; phylum Streptophyta; class Magnoliopsida; order Rosales; family Cannabaceae; genus Trema; species Trema andersonii. Next base: position 347,312 of record JXTB01000414.1, read on the forward strand.
ATTGGTAAAACCTTCCCCAACAAAGTAGTCACCACATGCTTGCTCTACAATATTTTGTTTAAAAAGATAACAACATAGGCAATATAATGTATCTTTTGCCATGTTATACTTCAACCAAGTAGGATGCTCATCAAAGCATGCAGGGTTGAATCGCCTTGATACTTCACCAAATATTTTTTTGTCAAAAATCATGTTCTCGAGGTTGATAAGGACCCTTTTGCAAATATGTTCTTCTAACTTGATCTCGAACATTAGCCTGATAACTCAAAATTACAACTCTCAATCCAGGATAAGTAAGAACTTCATCAAAATTGATTTCCATAATTCTTAATTTGGCACTATCATCATTTTCCTCACTAATAGATTATGACTTTAATTTCCTTTTAAAATATTTCTCCATAACAATTACAAAAAATAATAAAAAAATAATTTTAAACAATTGAAAATAAAATATTATCAGTAATTGAAATCTAAGTACATTATTAGTAATAATCAATTTAATGTTCTAATATCAACATTTACATAATTATAATCTCAATACAAGTATAAAAATTAATGTTATTAGACAATTTAGGCCATATACAAGGGAATATTATTAGACAATTTGACTTTGGCCATGGACAAGGATTATTAGACAATTTGGGCCATGGATCATTAAACTGGTACTTTGTTTTTTTAAGGAAAAAAAATTACTCAAATGGAGGGTATGTAGTTCAATGTCTCTAGCTATTCTAGGTTCTAGAATTAAATTTATTATTGCAAACAAAGATATTACCTCATATGCAATAGTCCTAGGCACTTTGAAATTAAATTTATTATTACGAACAAAGATATTACCTCATATGCAATAGTCCTAGGCACTTTGAAATCCCAATCTCGTAGCACACCTAACTAGATTGGATCCTAGTTATACTTATATTAAGATTAATTTCAAGTAAAGCTACATTCAAGTGTTTAAGAGTAGTCACAAAGCCCAAATGACTTATAACTTATTCATTGAAATCTGAATTACTAACAAACATGGATAATAACCACAATAGTAAAGATGACATTTGATAAGAATTCCAAATTTTTCAATTGTTTTAAATAAAGAATATATGATTAAAAATTTTAATAGAAATTATAGAATCATATTTTGATGTTTATGTCTATTAAAGATTCAAGAATGAATATAAAACTAAAATAGATAGAGAAGAAAGAGAAATTTTGAAGAAATACATATGAAAAGTGACTTGTGTTGTGAAGAACTGCTTCTTAACTCTTGGGCGGCTGGGCGTGAAAGATGTTTCCTCTTCCTTTTTTTTTTCCTTTTTTGATAAAAGAAGGTTCCCGGATAACATTTAAGTCCAATAATCAGTGCCTCGTATTATGCTTCATCATTCGATGCTAGAAATCCAAAATGAAGTGCGCAATAAATATTATGTCCCTCTAGACTAATTAACATCAAGCTCGTACTTGCTCTGTTTTCATTTAGTGATCCATCTACATAAAGCTTCCACCAATTTGACAAATCCAAATTAGAATTTTCGATCCCTTTTGTAGAAAGATAGACATTATAAGTGAACTTTGCGATAAAATTTGCGAGAGCTTAACCTTTGATCGCAGTGTGTGGTTAGAAATTGATCTCGAATTGGCTCAACTCAACATCTCACTTAAGTAATCAACCTGACGCTTCGAACTTCTGAAGGACACCAATTTCTCCATCTCTCGATATCTAGTTTTTGCATCAAGTAATCTTTTGCTCACATAGTACGGTCCCTGTATATTTTCTTCTTCTCAAATCAATGCAGCATTTGTAGCATATTTTGAAACTGCAAGATATAAGAATAGTTTTTCCATGGGTTTTGGCTTTGATGAGAGTGGAGAGGATCTCAAGTGCTTCTTTAGATCTTGGAATGCCTACTCATATTTCTCAATCCACTCAAATTTGTTCAAATCTTTCAGTACTTCGAAGAATGATTGACATTTATCGATCGATCTAGATACAAATCTTTCGGAGACTACACGTCAATTAGTACTTGAATCTTCTTAATGCCTCGTTGATTAATTATAAACCCGAGAAACTTTCCTGATCCTACTCCAAATGCACAATTTTAGGGGTTTAATTTCATCTGGTATTTTATAAGTATCTTGAACATCTCATCAAAATATGCGATGTGATATACAGCTTCTTTTAACTTTACCAACATGTCATCTACATATACTTCTATTGTCTTACCAATTTTCTTTGCGGACATCATATTAACAAGATACTAGTAAGTTACTGCTGAGTTGATGAGTCTGAACAACATTATCTTATAACAATACAACCCTCAATTTGTAATGAATGAGGTATGTTCTTCTCAAGCTCGTACATTAGAATTTGGTGATAGTCGGAATATGCATCTACGAAGCTCAGCAATTCGTGTCCTAACATCACATCTACAAGCTGGTCGATTCTTGGGAGTAGGAAACTATCTTTCATGAGTGCTTTGTTAAGATATGTAAAGTTTATACATGTTCTCTACATCCCATTAGGCTTTTTCATGAAAATTGGGTTTGCATGCTAGTTCGCATATAAATATTCTCTAATACAAACGATCTCAAGCAACTTCTCTACCTCTTCTTTCAATGCAATATAAAGTTCTGGATTCATCATCATCTCATTTATCGCACAGGCTTTATTATCATATCAATATTAAAGTGATGACACATGATGTTTAGATTAATCCCTACTATATCTGAGTATTGCCATGTGAAGACATCCAAATTTGCTTTTAGAAGTGCGATCAAAGCAGCTCTTATAAGTTCCTAAAATTTCACTCTAATTTTAAATACCTTCAAATACTCTTTTTTGTCGATTAGTAAATCTTCTAAGTTTTCGATTAGTTCAGTTTTGACTCCTTCATCGATTTCTTGTGAATCAAAGTCCTCAATTGATGCTTCGACTGACACTTCCTTTTGATGCTAGACCATCATAGTGCAAGGTGTTGCCTCTCGTGTTGCAAGCCTTAAGGAGTTTGGTGTAACAAGATCACACATCATACTGGTTGCCTTGCTTTATTTGCTCTGGCCTCTAAAATCACTCTTATTGATTAGTGACCACATAGATGTGATCGATGGGTGCATTCAACTCGGTGTAGTTGTTGAATCGTAGCAGAGATCTCGGAGGATACTCATTCTTCCTCTTCTTAGACTTTTTATTGTTATTGTTTCCACTTGTTGTCGTATATTTAATCATGTCTTTATCCTCCTTTTTAGTTTTGTGAAGAATCTCCTAAGAAGACTCAACTCTCGAATGACGACTAACTCTTCGGTAGAAGTCTTCAAGGGTTCTACATTCTTGCTTTAACAGCTCTTCCTAGAGCTTAGCCTCTGGTCACACTCTAGTTATTGTTAACTCTTGCTATTATTGTTTTGATGTTTTGTGTGTTTATGGTAATTAGAGAATGAAACAAAGGTGTTCGATGCAAAATGAGGTGAATTTATGCCTATCAAATAGATGTTTCAAACCATTAAGATCGAAATTGAATTTGATACGGTCATAACACAATAAAAATGAGGCAAATTGAAGCTAAAATGAAGAAATAGCACATTCAGGAAGCCATGGTACCAAACTAGTATGAAAGTAGTGCTACAATGTCAAAAGTGGTGCCTCATTACCAAGTCTCAGGTAGTTTTGGTGCCACATTGCCAAAAATGGCGCCACCACCTGCATTCTAGATCAATAATTAACAGTCGAGATCAACTTTTTGACGATCTAAAGGTCCATATTTGGCCTACCTTAAATTTACGTGAACTACCTCTTTAAAACTCTATGTTTAGAGTTGAAAGAGGCATGTGGAGATAGAGAGAAAGAGAGGAGGAAGCCATGGAAGGAGAAGAAGAAGATCACGACGTAGTCCATCAACTATATCTCTTGATTTCCTTCCCAACATCAACACCATAGTGTGTTCTTACCTTATTTTCTCTATTTTCTTCTGAGTTTTTCTTTGTATTTTCTATATTTAAAGAGTAGTATAGTTAAGAGCAAATCCTAGAAATAGGATTCAATGAAGTAAGAACCAAGCTTGGAGGATGAGCTTAACAATCTTTATGAACACCTTAAAGCGTTTCTAAGAGGGAATTCTTTAACTTTTTTCTATTTGAT
>JXTB01000414.1:366101-391805 GCA_002914805.1 Parasponia andersonii
AAGCTGAGGCATGTTTAGAGTGCGTACATGTTCATATCTGTGAACCTATGGAGGTAGTTTCCTACAACAAGCATACATTGTTTATCACCTTTGTTGATGAATATTCGAACTTCGATCAAGTCTATTTTCTCAAGAGATATGATGAAGTCCCAGATGTTTTCTATGAGTTTGACAGAAAGGTACAAATGCAATATGACACCAAAGTCAAGAAGTTCAAGATTGAAGCCAAACATGAAGATGTGGATTCTCTTCGAGACCTGTTGAGGCCAACACTAGCCAATCTTACAATTTCTTATGAATATGTGACTATCTATGAGTATAGTCGTATAGGAATTGCTGAGAGGTACAACATCAGACTCAAGCGAACCATAGAGCTGATGTACAAGGAGTCGCTGCTGTCCTATAGATACTGGAATTATGCTTTGAGGACAGCATCGTACATCCTCAAATTCATTCCATCAGATAGAGTTGATTCGATACCTTTTCAGATGTGGATGGGCTATGTAAAGAGCTTAGAGCATCTAAAGATATGGGGTTGCGAAGTATATGCGTGGAAGAAAGTGGGAGATGAAGTTGACAAGAATTCAGAAAAGTGTTTTCTGCTTGGCTATCCAAAGGAAGAGAAGTGGTACATTCCTTACAGATAATCTATGAATACTACCTTCATCAGTAGAATTGGAGACTTTCTGGAGGATGAGAGGGAAGTTCGTCAAGAAAACGATGAAGAGAGAGCTTATGATCTTAATTGCTTTTCTTAGTCATTAAGTTGTTAGTTGAACACTTAGTTTTTGCTTTTATTAATTTTGGTCATTTGGAATATTTTATAATTTTTAGTATGTTATTGTTAGTAACTGCTTTTTGGACAAGTGGGAGATTGTTGGGATTTTTGCCATAAAAAGCAAATTTCCAATTTTACCCTTTTTGAGTTCCCTTTTTGAGTATAAACAACTATCTCTTATATGAAATTATGATATTTCCTAGATTAAACTATCTTAGTTGAATAGTTTATTCATCTGAAAAATATTCCATGACTTTATATGTATATAAAGAAACAAACATAATTAAGTGTTAATTATGGAGAGACTTGTTTCTTTATCTAAGTCTCGATAAAGTAATTTACAGTCTATAAATAAAGATGGAATACTTTATTTACTATAGGTTGTAGTATTTGTCTATCTCAATGGGAATGATGTGTCTCAAATTATTGAAGTATCTGACTTCTGATAGAAACACTAATATAACATAAACAAGTTATATGTATTAAAATGGACCAGGTAATATAAAGAATTGGAGTGCCATAACTCAATTCTTATATTATCACAAACTAGTTCTTAGCATATAAATCTTAATCCTTGATGTTTGACAAGACTTGCTTTCATAGGTTATAGCCTTTTAGTTTGTTAAAAGATTAACTTCTATGAAGTTAGAGGTGAACTCTGGCATATTGGAGGTTATGGCTTATGAATTGATAGGAACACCGAATAGTTAAGGACACTATACATTAATGCCACTTTAGGTTCTTTCAAGATTCATGGAATAATTAAATCTAAGATCTTAGTATTCACTTTGTGAATTGGTTGATAATTTGGTCTAAATGTCTATTGAGAACAAAATTATCGACAATATTATTCCTTGATAGAAAGATGGTAACTTAAAGATAAATAGGTGTTGAAGGGGTATTACGGTAATTTCACCTATCCAACTACGACATTGTATAGGGATTATATATGTGGTATAGAATATGCTAGATAGATCGGTTAATCAAGGTTAGTTGATTAAATCTCTATAAAGGCATGACATTTAATCTAAAAGTGCAGTATTGGGCCTTTAGTGGAGTGTCCTATTTACTAATAATATTTATATAAATACCGTAATAAAAGTTATTATATATTTATCATATTATTAGAGCTTAGATTATTTGGATCCATTAGGTCCCTTGTCTAGCTTAATTAAGCTCATTAATTGGTTGGTGGTATTTGTGAAATAAGTTTCATGAAACTGTGTAAAATAATGATTCTACACAGAAGTTGGTATTTTTATAAATAAATTTCATGAGTTTGACATATTTATAAAAATACACTCAAAGCCCAAATTGGAGAATAAGCCCAATCCTAATTGGATTAGGGTTAGCAGTTTTTTGTCTCATATATATAAGATATATGAGAGGAAAAACTACACAGAAACTCTAAGGAGTCACACGCATAAGGCATAGGGAGAGAGAGAGATTTCAGCCAACCTAAGCTAAGTGAGAGTGAAAAAGGTTTTCCACAATCTCACAGTCCCATCTCACGTCCTGGTGTTCCATAGGATCAAGAAGGCGTTCTTGATCGTTCTCCAACGAAAGTTTCGACTTGGTGCCCACTCGTCTCATCAACTAAGAGCAAGAGCATAGACAAGAAGATCTAGGATTGGAGGTTTGATCACCATCAAGAAGGAGATCAAGGAGGAACACGCTACAAGAAGTAAACCCTAATCTCATCTCTAGGGTTTTGTATCTAGATTTGATTTATGTTGTACATAATCCTGTATATGATGCATGTATGTTATATGGTTATGAAAACTATTTTCATGCAAAAATAATAAAACCTAAATCTACTAATTTTTCTGCAGCGTTCATGATATGATCATGTGTTTTTCCATATCTGCATGTATGCATGATTTTCCTAAGTACTAGGTCAATTTACCAACAAGAATAACATAAGATCACCTAATATGGTGTGAATTTGCATAGAATAGTTAAGTATCGTGTGCACTTGCATGGGAGTGTATGGGTATAATTTATAGTTACACATTCCAACCAACAGCTATCATCAAACTAAGGAACCCATCGTCAGGAGCATAATAAACTTTCACTAACTCTGAAGTAAAACAATTCAGGTATGATCACAGGGTTTGTTCTGGCCCTTGTTGAATGGTAGACATGTTGATTAAAGGGACAATAATGCTCTTTGCAGCCTAAAATTATCTTAAGAAGACAGTCTATAGTTGTTGCCATAATGAGATCGAACTAGCTTAAGTCCTCTAAATCACTTCTTCGTTGCACCAATAAAAGTTACGATGAATCACCTACAATATGTAAGGTCATCGACCCAGAAGAGTTCTATCAGGTTGCTGAAGTGATCTATATGGTCCTATAGATGATTTTTTTCCATCAAAGGTATTCATCGTGGGATGCTTGAATCCGCTAAGAAGTGCAGCAGCTCGAATCTCCTTATTAAATGATGATTGACGATATCCAACTACGAGCTCATCATCCAATCTAGTGAGTGCATCTAATGCAATCCTTAGATTGTGAATACTGATATTAGGAGGACGAGCATTATTACCCCTTGCTAGTGGTAAAGGTAGTCTTTCAACATTATTGTCACAATGCGAGTTGGGATGATTAGACTGGGCCTGTTGCGACCTTTGAGAAGCTTCAATTGAAACAGTTTGGCAGGACAGAGTTTGGTTCCAAGTGTTATCTCAGATCAGCAGAGTCCCGTCTTGGCTCTCTATTAATTCTTTCAAAGATACTTCTTGATTGACAAACCTGGTCATTATTTGGACTGTCGCGGTTAGTTAGAGCCCTTTGAAAGGGTTGCCCATAAGGTCTATACTTGAACTTCCAATGCCGGACTATTACAGTAAGTCAACAACCTTGCCTTTTCTTTTAGAAGTGCAATATGCATGTCGCTCATGTGGTATTATGGGCTGGTCATGATTTTTCACTTCTTGAATGTGAATTCTCTCTCAAGTTATTGAGCAGGGTGATTTTTGGGGCGCTCCTGTTGTGATGGTATCACCATCTGCCCCTCAGCAAATCATCTCAATAAATCATTGATCTAATTAGTGATATCCTGAAAATTTGCAAGAGCGTCATCTATGCGATCTTTTTTATGAAGTATATTCTCCTCTGGTGCAATCACAGCTGGTTGATCTTGAGCATGATCAACTTGCACTGCAATAGCACTTTGAGGTTAATTTTGGCTAATTCTAGCACTTCTGGTAGTGTTTCTTATGTTTGCCATCGTTGAAGAAACGAGATTGACAAACTCTTTGCTGGAATAACCGTCGTTCTAATGCTAATTACTAACTGAGGTTTTGTCAACAATAAATTTTGAGAATTATAAGATATGGCTTGTATGTGAAAAAGGTTAGAAAAGAAAAGCAAATAAGGAAACAAGTATTTTATAGTAATTCAACTCTAATAAAGATGAGTCTATGTCCATTATTCTTTACTATTTTCTAGAGAATTACAAGAGTTTCTCTAAGTCTCAAGGTGATAACAAAGAAAAAATTACAGAGTATATAGTGAAGTGATTGTGAGATAAAAAATTATGAGACTAAGCCTCATTTATATAGCTAAAGGAGTCTTTAGGTTTCCCAATTTTGTGAATAGAAAATTACATACTAAAATATAATATAATATTAAGATTGAGTGACTATATAATAAAATATAATTATCTCTCCTTCAATTAGCTAGCTGCCTTTTTTGAAGATTAGGCAGGTCAACTATTTGTGGTGGTCAAAAACTACACAACAATCTTTATCATACTGTCAGAAGTGGCTACTCATCGTTGTCTTCTTCAAAACATAAGATGACCCTTCGTATCTAGTTTTCAAAACACTAAGGGTCTGTTTAGTTATAGTCGTAGAATGATAATGGTAATCATAATCATAATGGAATGAAAAAAAAATGGTAATATAATTATGTTGTTTGGTTGGAGTGATGAAATCAATAACTGAATAAACATTTTTATGTTTGGTTAACTATAAAAAAAAAAAAAATTAGCTTTATAAAGAGAAAAATACCATTAAGCTTAAAGCTTAAAATGAATATTTTAAGTATTTTAAATTACATTTAGCTTTCAATTATTTTATTAATTAAACTATTTTACATATGGCATTATTTTATTTTATTTTATTTTTAATTAAATTATTATTTTATATTTAGCATTATCTTATTTTATTTTATTAAATCATTTTTTATTAATTAAATTATTTTACATTTACATTATATTATATTATATTATTTCCTTATTTCATCAAATTATTTTATTAATTATTTTTTATTAATTAAATTATTATTTTACGTTTCACATTATATTATTTTATTTTATTATTTTATTAAATTATTTTTTATTAATTAAATTATTTAATTAAATGGTATTTCATTTCACCATATTCCACTCAATCTTGAATGGAAAAGAATTCTACTATATTTCTTTTCAATAGAAAAACTTTTTCTATTTAGACTTTTTAACTAAATAATAAAATTCGATTTTAAAATTTTTTCCATTCTATTCCTTTTCATTAGTCTCTGGCCAAACAAGGACCCTCTAAGTGATGGTGTGATTGTGGAGTTGCTTTATGGATGTATTTTATAATAGTTATGTGAAAAATCACCAACTAAGTGTCTGCACAGTCACTTTGTGGGTGACTTCATAATAGCTGCGTGACTTCATAATAGCTGTGTGAATAAGTCACCTTCTAGGTAATCAATATTATATGACCATGAACTATGTGAACAAGTTACCCACTAGATGATTATATAATCATGGGCAACATGAATAGTTCATTCACCAAGTGACTATATGACCAAAGAGTCACCTCGTGGTAGATTTTATAGTACCAGTGAAAACAAGTCACCCACTAAGTGATTGTATGACAATATTGGACTCTCTTGGTGGTTCACTTCATAGCAGCTGTGAGAAGATATCATCCTCCAAGTAATTGGTATGTGAATAAGTTCACACCAAATAAATCAATCACTTGTTGGGCAACTTCGTGTTTCAAAAATGAGAATGAAATAAGAAAGAATATCATTCACTACTAGAAAACTATCTTTGATACAACGTCATTCGTCAAACAATATATAGGTGACAATAGTAAAAGGTGCTGAATTTCACATCACCTAAAAAGTAACTTTATAGATCTATCACATCGTTTTTAAGGTGACGTCGTATACCTACAACATCGCTTTTTAGATAGTGTAAAAATATTTTCCAAAAAATTTTTTTAAATAAAATTCGTTCAATCCACCTGAATTTCATTTACACATAAATAGAATTACAACTCACACATACCAACTCACTATAACTTGGAAACTTAAATGTTATGAATAAGTAATTAAACATAACTGTCAATTATAGATTATGGCTCTACATAAGAACAAGTCCAAAAAAAATAGTTTAGGGAAATATAAGACAAACTAGTATATATGTTCTCAAGCATTATCTTCTCCAAGCATATCTTGCATACCCCATCATGATTGCTACACCACTTAAATACAATAATGAACAAACAGTCATGTGATTCTTCTGTGAGAATATATAATCAATACCCAGGCATCTTAAACAACCTATTAAACTATTCTTTTTTTATATTACTACAACTTGAGTTGTTTAGTACTGAACCAATACTCAAAATATTTACCCAAAAAAAAAAAAAGAAAGAAATTGATATCTAGGCTTCCAACCAAGAATTTAAGAAACCAGAAAAGGCTACGGATTTTCTTACCCAAAATTTTCATCAGAAGCTTCTCAAACACATTATCTGCATTAAAAAGTAGAGACCAAGTAATCAACAACTATGTCAAGAATTAAATTGTTTAGTTCTATCTGCTGCCAAAATAAAAGCAGCGTTACCAACAAATTTGAGTATTACTATGCTTCAGACAGCATATACTTAAGTAGAAGAATAATAGGTCCTTCAAATGGTGCAAAATTATCCTCCCAGTGTGGTGTCTTTTTTTCAGTTTTTCCCCCCTCTATTTTCCGTAGACTACAACATATACAACCATGTATTCTTTGTAAAATTGAATGTAAAAGTTTTGTAGATATACATAATTACTATGAACAAAAATATCACATTCTGAAAAAAAAAAATACAGGATCGTATTGCATGACGTAAATATATTATCTTTCTTTTTATTATTTCATTTAATGGTACCTTTAAAAACTAGTCAAGCTAAAGTTTTATTTAAAAAAAAAAAGAAAAAAATTAAAAATGAATGCATGCAAGTAAAAGGATGTGTAAAAGGGAATTAAAACTTAAAACTGACACTCTCTAAGTTTACCAATTCAAACTAAGGTGGCACTGCTCCAGAAAACAAGTGCCATGAAATTAATTAGATAGCTAATTAGTTTGGAAAGAAACCAGTAGAATAACCCTGCATTGGTCAGTATAATTGAGTGGACTTTGCACAAAAAAGTAATTCAACTGCTACCTCAAATTATCTGCAAGCAGATTATGACAACATTTTTTTTTTGTATCAATAACAAAAGGCATATACTTTCCCACAGAGAACGCCTATATAAAAAAAAAAAAAAAAAAACTAACTAAGTAAATTGAACAAGAAACATAGAGAGCACACCCAAATCCAAATGTGAGGCTGAGCTGACTGTTGGGGTTCTACGAGCCATTGTGAGCACCTAAATTCAAGTCCACTCAGTTTGAACTACATAAATATTTGTTGTCTGTAGAAACATTCATCTTCTTAATCTACTTTCTCGTACTAGCACCATAAAGGGTGCCTGCAATATAAATAATAATAAAAAGGTCAAACTTTGAGATACCACGAAAAGAACACAGTAAACTAAATTGACGAACTCAATCAAAAGTTTTAAAATTGTTCCACATTGTGATCTTTTTGCATGTGGATAATACTTATAATCCCTTAGCTGAGTATCAAGTATATACCAAGATTTTACATGTTATGCTCAATGGTTTAAGGATACATGATAATGACTAGGTCCATATTTCAGCCACTGATTGTGCTCTTCTAGTGGATATAGGCATGACATTTCTATTTGGTTAGCAAAAAATTAGTAAAAAAATATAGTAAGAACCAATTTAATCACAAATATTTTTACTAATCTAAACTAATAGTAGAACAAAGACAAGTTAACAAAAAATTAGTACATTTTTTCTATCAAGTATGCCAAACAAAACAGTTATCTTTTCACCTTAAGAATCTCTTCACCTAAAATACAAGAAAGATCCCAAAAGCAATTAATGAAAATAAATCAAATGCAAATGGAACTTTCAGAAAAATTTGACTAAATCAAAAGGAAGAATCAAGAGTCAAAGACTCAATAATGAAAGTAATAAAACAAGAAGTTCACCTGTTGCAAAAGTGGATTTTGCTGTTGTGCAGAGAACTAGTGCTCATGATTTCCTCCGGCAAGAGTGGGCATGCCAAGTAGGTTACTGTGACCTTGTTGCTGCACTTGTTCGACTAGCTGCTATAATAATTTCTCCCTCTGATCCAGTGCTATTCAGTTCTTTCATGAAACTGACCCTGAAAATGGAGTCATATCAGTACCAAATAAATAGCAAGAAGTTGATTGAATCTATATTCTAACACGAAATCCTAACTTTGAAAGAAATGATTATATGGCAAAACTGCTCGCTGCATTTATATGAGCTTGCATGAGGATTTCATCAGAGCATCTCAACTTGTTTCATCAGCCTGTGCTTTTCATGAGCACTCCAGCAAGCAGCATCTCTCCTCTTTCTTCTTTTACTCTTGATAAAACATGGTATGCAGTTTGCTAAAATAGGCAGGGGATAGTCCAATTATGTTCTAATTTAAAAACACTGAAAGGCCAAACAAAAAGCTACTGAAACAAGAAAGACAATTCAATCTTGCTCTCTCTTTAGTCATCATATAAGACAAATAATCTTTAAATGATCTTCTTAGCCAAATTGGCCAAATCCAAAACGGATGAAAATTCGGTTGAAAATTGAAATATCTAGAGATTAATGGAGACCAAGAATCTGGCAGATTACATTGTTATCTTTACTAATAAAGTTAGACCAAGCAGAAATTCCAAAGAATCTACTTTACTTGAATAATACTCATACAATGAACAAGCTTTATATCTGTTTCATGTGCTAAGAAACAGATCATGTAGTGAAATCTTATTATCCACAATAGACCTTGTAATATATATTTTGTCTCGACAAGCCCTTGTAATTAAAATTATTGCATAAAACTTTATCCTTTTTTTATTTGTTAGTTTCAAGTAACTTAAACAGAGCATTATATGCTAATTATCATTATATTTTTTATGATTCAAGTCCAATTCCAAGTTTCTAAGTCTCATACAATACATTAGCATACATTATTTTCAAAAAAAATGAAAAATGAAAAAAAAAAAAAAACACTTGCATGTTGTAGACCTGAAGTAATTAACTGATATCACTCATTCCCTCGACTTGAAGTATTCATTGGAAACGTTCACTATTTGGTTGTTTGTTGCTCTTGCTTCCATGATATAAGCTTAATTTGTACAACAGACCATATATATCTAGCTAATTCTGTGAGGGAAAAGATCAATTTCAAGGTGAAATTGTAAATATATATATACATATATATATATATATTGTGTGTTCTCGTGTACAATTACAACACTGGGAAGCATTTATTACATAAATTGTAAGGTAGCTGTTGTGCGGTCTAAAATCTTATATATTGGTCAATACCAAAAAGGGAAAAGTTGACCAAATAAATATGTCAGGTCGCATGAGTAAGATTAAGTGCGACCTCCTTCGAAAGAGTTAAGTGCGACTTCCACCACATAAGTTAGTACGACCTCCTCCGAAAGAGTTAAGTGCGACTTCCACAGTATAAGTTAGTGCAACCTCCTCCGAACGAGTTAAGTGTGACCAGAATGAAAAAGAAACTAGACTAAGCTTCGTCAAACGGGTAACCTACAAAGAAAGAGAAACAAAAGTTTCTCTTTAAAAATCGACCAGTCATCTCATTTAAGTTATTACCCAATTATATTGTTACTCGAATTGTATTTTTTGATTATACAGTTACCCATTCTCACAATTGGGAAATATTGAGCTATTCTCACCTATATAAAGGGAGTTCAATGTTTTAGTAGGGGATTCTTTTTTATCTTTGATCTTTTATCTTTTAGATCTTTTGGGAACTTTTTAGACTCTTGCTTCTTCTTTTCGGACAACACATTGTAATTATGAGCTCTTGTAATTCTCTTTAAAATAGTAAAAAACAGTGGACATAGGCTCATTTTTTTGGGGCTGAACAACTATAAAATTTTTGTCTCTTTGTTTGCTTTGATTAATTAACCCTTTTCACACATAAGCCATATTTTGTAATTTTTTCAAATTTATTGTTGACAAAACCTCCGTCAACAATTGGCACTAGAAGGAGGGCTATTCTGGCAGAAAAGTTTGTCTATTCCGCTTCTTTCAACAATGGCAAACACCAGAAACACTGGAACTAGCCAAAATCATCCCCAAAGTACCGCTGCTGCACAGGTAGATCCTGCTCAGGATCAGCCTGCAGTGACCGCACCGGAAAATATTGTCCAGAGACAGAATCATATGAAGGAAGCACTGGTGAACCTTTAGCAAATTACAAATCAGATTAATGACTCTCTATGACGACTTGTTGAGGGACAGATGCTAACTCCACCACAGCACGAACGTCCCAGAAAACATCCTGCTCAACAACCTGAGAGAGGAATTCAGATCCTGGAGACAGGGAACCGCGACCAACCTAAAGCCTGGTAGGAGCATCGAGGAGATTTCATCTCCAAGGGAAAAGGCAAGGTCGCAGACTTGCCTCTGGTATCTGGTACTGAAAGCTCGAGCACTAATCGTGATCATGGACAACCTTCCCGAAGAGCAACCATCAATCGTGATTATCTAGACAATGAGCAAAAACGTCAATCGAGGAGTGTCTTTAAAAGGATTAGTAGGGAATCTCGACAAAATCCTACAGACCTGAGACAACATCTGGATCAGCGACGTAGTCAGGAGTGATCTACATTGCATCACAATGACCAAAGCTGATCTCGTCGCACTGTTTCATTGAAATCCCTAAGATCACAGCAGACCTTATCTAACCAACCCGCCTTATATCGTGACAATGATCAGAGGCTACTCCTACCACCAGTAAGAGAGAATGTTCTCCCTCTGAACGTCGATGTTCATAATCTGAGGATTGCTTTAGATGCACTTACTGGTTGGGACGATGAGCTCGCTGATGGATATCGTCAATCGCTATTCAGTGAGGAGGTTCAAGCTGCCGCCTTACCTGCTGGATTTAAACTTCCCACCATAAATACTTTTGATGGAAAAACTGATCCACAGGATCATATGGATCACTTCAGCGACCTGATGGAACTTCATCATGTTGATGATCTCGCACATTGTAGATGCTTTACTGTAACTCTCATAGGAGCGGCGAAAAAGTGGTTCCTAGGACTCAAATATGGTTCAATCTCGTCTTGCCAATAGCTTCAGACTGCATTTTTGAGACAATTCCAGGCCGCAAAGAATTTTATTATTCCACTGGTAAGTCTGTTTACTATTCGGCAAGGTCCTGAGGAAACTCTACGATCTTACCTAAATCGTTTTACCTCAAAGTTAGCAAAGGTCAATAACCCGCCTAAGGGAGGAGTTTTAACTCTAATGATGGCTGGGATACGACCAGAAACTAAACTCTGGGAAGAATTACTAGAGCGAGAATGTAGAACCCTTGAAGACTTCTATCGAAGAGTTGGTCAACATCTAAGTGTGGAATCTTCACGTGAAAACCTTTATAAGACGACAAAGGGAGGAGGAAAGGATGTTGCCAAAGATGCTACCACAAACAACAACAATAATGATAAGAAGTCGAACAAAAGGAGTAATAAACAATCGACTGAGAAGCAGCCCAAACAGAAAAAGCAGGAGATTCGAAGAGCTCCCATGAGGTTCAATAATTATACTAAATTGAACGCACCTATAGATCATATCTATGCGGTCATAAACCAATAGGAGTGGTATCGTCAACCAGAACCGACGAAAAGAGATAGAGCAAGGTGTGACCCCAACAAGTTTTGTCGGTATCACAATGACATTGGACATGATACCCATAACTGCTTTGCCCTAAAAGATGAGATTGAAAGATTAATTAAAGAAGGGCGGCTATGGCAGTATTCTAAACAGAATAATGAAAGGCGAGAAGAAAACCGACAGCAGCCTCCAGAAATTTAGCTCGAGGTCCGAACTATTTTCGGAGGACCGCACGTTGGTGGAGATTCTAAGAGAGCGCAGGATAGGTATGCACGAGAAGCTTGGCAGCAGCCGTTGACCAACGTCATGCACCTTGAACAGCGACCATGAAAGCTTTAGCGAGTACTGGATATAGATATTACCTTCACAGAACAAGACACGAGGGAGATCCATTATCCACATAATGATGCGTTAGTCATAAAGATCAATTATGGACGCACGCAGTTATGGCGAGTATTGGTCGATAACGGAAGTGCTGTTGACATCCTGTACTACGACACCTTTAAAAAGATAGGGTTGAATGAAAGCGACCTAAAGCTCGCCGTCACTCCACTCTATGGATTCACTGGTAAAAGCATAATGCTTATGGGCATGATTGAGTTAATGGTTAACGTTGGAACCTATCCTAGGGTTTCTACGGTAATGACCCAATTCTTGGTTGTAGATTACCCCTCTACATTCAATGTTGTATTGGGAAGACTGACACTGAAGGAACTTTGAGCTATTACTTCAATCTATCATCTCGCTATGAAATTCCCTACTCAACAAGGTGTAGGCGAGGTGCGTGGCAACCAATATGATGCGAGGACTTGTTATAACAGCTCTTTAAAGCTCGCAGCAAAGGATGCGACACCTCGCACAATGATGGTCCAACTACAAATAGAAGCGTCAGGTGAAACGACAGTCGAAGCGTCAGGCGAAACGTCAGTCGAAGCGTCAGGCAAAACGTCAATCGAAACGACAAGCAAAGACCTCGAACCTCGAGAAATCGATGGAGAGGTCAAAACTGGACCCATTGAAGACTTGGAGGATTTGCCATTTGACAGAACCTCTAAGATTTTAAAGATTGGAGCGAAGCTTTAAGAACTTATGCGAGCTTCATTGGTCATTTTTCTGAAATCTAACTTGGATGTCTTCGCGTGGCAACATTCGGACAAGGTCGAGATCGATCCGAATATCATATATCATCGTCTTAACATAGATCTAACAAAGAAGCCTGTACGGCAGAAAAGAAGAGCTATGAATCCAGAACGCTACGTCGCATTGAAAGAAGAGGTAGAAAAGTTGCTCGAAATTGGATTTATTAGGGAATCTTTTTACCCGAACTGGCTTACTAACCCAGTTTTGGTAAAGAAATCCAACGGGAAGTGGAGAACATGCATCGATTTCACCAATCTCAACAAAGCATGCCCGAAGGATAGCTTTCCCCTTCCAAGAATCGACCAGCTTGTAGATGCGACGTCGGGACATGAACTCTTAAGTTTCATGGATGCATATTCTGGATACAATCAAATCCCCATGTACGAGCTAGATGAAGAGCATACCTCGTTCATCACTGATCGAGGATTATACTGTTACAAGAAGATGGCCTTCGGACTCATCAACGCAGGAGCAACCTACCAGCGTCTTGTTAACATGATGTTTGTAAAACAAATTGGCAAGACAATAGAGGTATATATTGACGACATGTTGGTGAAGTCGAAGAAAGCCGAAGATCACATCAAACATCTTGATGAGATGTTTAAAATTCTCCAAAAGTATCAAATGAAGCTGAATCCCCAGAAGTGTACATTCGGGGTAGGATCTGGAAAATTTTTGGGTTTTATGGTCAATCAACGAGGTATTGAAGCTAACCCTCAGAAGATACAAGCACTGATTGATATGCAATCTCCTCGCAAACCCAAAGATGTGCAGAGCCTGGTAGGAAGAGTGGCCGCATCGAGTCGATTTGTATCCAGGTCACCGGATAAGTGCCAACTATTCTTTGAAGTATTGAAAGGTTCGAAGAGGTTCGAGTGGACAGAAGAATGCGAGCAGGCATTCCAAGAATTAAAAATACACTTGGATTCTTCTCCACTCTTGTCGAAGCCAAATCCGGGGGAAGAATTATATTTATATCTCGCTGTTTCTAAATATGCGACAAGCGGTGCGTTAATTCGAGAATATAAAAAGATACAGCGACCAGTGTACTACGTAAGTAAAAGACTACTCGATGCCGAAACAAGATATCCAGAGATGGAGAAATTGGCATTAGCACTCATTGTTGCATCCAGGAAACTTCGACCTTATTTTCATGCGCACACCATCAAAGTTTTTACGAACTTTCCATTAAAGCAGGTTCTGCAAAAACCCGAGGCTTCAGGATGACTACTTAAGTGGACAATTGAGTTGAGTCAGTTCAAAATCGATTTTCAGCCCTGCACGACGATTAAAGGGCAAGCTCACGCAGATTTCATTACGGAATTCACATATGATGTCAATCTTTCCACAGAAGTAATCGAAAAACCTGCTACAGATTTATCCAGATTGTGGAAGCTTTATGTCGATGGGTCGTCAAACGAGAGTGGAGCTAGTGCAAGCTTAGTACTAATCAGTCCTAAAGGGCACAATATTCATTGTGCACTTCGTTTCAAATTTCCAGCATCAAATAATGAGGTAGAATATGAAGCACTGATAGCTAGGCTAAAGCTCGCACAAGAAATGAAGGTCGAAATGATTGAGGTATACAGTGATTCCCAGCTCGTCGTTTGTCAAGTGAACGGCGAGTATCAAACAAGAAAAAAGAGAATGATGGCTTATTTACATAAGGTACAATGATTATTCTCGACATTTACTGCCTATAATATTCAACTTCTTCCTTGCATTAAGAATACTCGGGCAGATGCTCTAGCTAAACTTGCCTCAACAAAAGATGCCGAATTACTAAAGGTGGTCTCTGTCGAGTTTCTTACAAAACCAAGTATCGAAGCAGAGCCCCAAATAGCTATGACGGTTGATAAAAAATCATCGTGGATAGATCCTATAATGAAGTATATACAAAATGGCGATCTCTCCGAAAACAAAGACGACGCAAAGCGACTTCGAATTAAAGTAGCTCGCTATATTATATATGACGAGAAGCTTTATCGAAGAAGTTTTAGTATGTCGTTATTGTTATGTGTCGATGAAGAGAAAGCAGACTACATTATGAGGGAAATTCAAGAAGGAATATGCGGAAATCATTCCAGGGGGTAGGCACTTGCGAACAATATTCTGAGACAAGGGTATTTTTGGTTGACTATGAAGAAGGATACGATGGAATTTACTAGGAGGTGTAATAAATGCCAACTATTTGCAACTGTTCCAAGAATGCCACATGTTCCTCTCACTCCAATGACCAGTCCATAGCCATTTATTGTATAAAGAATTGATATTATCGGAACGCTTCCATTGGCGCGAGGTGGATTGAAGTATGCAGCGGTCGCAGTCGATTATTTCACCAAGTGGACAGAAGCTGAATCCTTGAGTACTATTTCCACAAAAAAGATGATAGATTTTGTTTACAAATCTATAATCTATCATTATGGTATACCACATACCATAATTTCTGATAATGGGAAACAATTTGACTGCAATGAATTCGGTAACTTCTGCAACAACTTAGGCATCAAGAAGAATTTCTCTGCTATTGTTCATCCACAAGCCAATGGACAGGTCAAAGTGATAAATAAAATACTTAAACACAATATAAAGACAAAGTTGAAGAGCATAAAGGAGCTTGGCCAAAGGTACTCCCTGAAGTTTTATGGCACCACTCAACGAACAACTACCAGAGAAAGTCCATTCTCTTTAGTTTACGGATATGAAGCAATGGTTCCAGTTGAAATTGGTGCGAGCTCTCTACGACGATCAACCTATGAGCAAGATCGTAACAAAACACTAATGAGGATTGAGCTCGATCTTTTAAAAGAAAGGCGCGAGCAGTCTCAGCTTCGAATCGCATCATATCAACAGCGCACTGCTCGATATTATAACTCTAAAGTTAGAATCCGAGGGTTTGAAGTTGGTAACCTTGTTCTTCGGCAAGTCCTACCAAATAATAAAGAGCACGGTGCTAGTGTATTTGGACCCTCTTGGGAAGGACCGTATGTTATTGATGCCATCATTCGACTTGGGACATATAAGTTTGCTCGCACTAGCAGACAAAAGAACGAGCATGCCTGGAATGCAGAACAACTTCGTCGCTATTATCAGTAAATCTTCATGTATACCTTCATGTATTCGTCATTCATCAATAAAGATATCTACTTATTCGTCATTCGTTGTTCGTCATTCGTTGATCGTCATTCGTTGATCGTCATTCATTGGTCGTCATTCGTTGGTCGTCATTCGTTGTTCGTCATTCATCATTCGTCATCATCAATAAGAGTGTCTCCTCATCGATCATTCGATTTGGTCTACCATTTATAGTTTTATGGTAGTCTTCGAACACCATAAGACTCGGGAGGCAGTGGGATCAGAATATTATCTCCTACTTGCTTCCTAAGGCACTATGCAAAACGGCCATTTAGAGGGGTCAGAATTTTAGATCGCCGAAATATCTAAAATTCCTTAAAATCTTAGGATTTTCTCCTCGCTTCATGCTTTAGTATGTCGTATTATGCAATTTCCCTCCTCGAATAACAAAGTAACTAAGCAAAATGTTCATTGTTCAATGTGATATATTGTTATATTTACATTTTGCCATGGAACTTTTGAAAAATAGTATTGAGTTTGCATCACTCATACTTGCTATTTTCTTAAGCGACCTAACCTATCCTAACACAACCATTTTAAGTGTGTTAGATTCAAATCGCAATAGTGTACCGATCAGTCACCTAGTGATTGACTACTTAGTTAAATTAATTATCTTCTTTATTACAACTTAGTGTTTTGATTGTTTTGCAAGAATAAATGTCTAATAAAGAAAGCATTCATTCATTGATAAAGGCTTACACCTATATGCAAGCAAAGAAATACAAATAAGAAGGGGACCAAGCCCGTATTGTTCTGAAGTTAAAAAAAAAAAAGAACACAATTTTTATGCAGACGTGCTCGCTCCACCATCTCCAGCTTTAGTAGCTTCCGCTTCCCTCCAACTCTGGACAAGCTCGACTACGTCTTCACCAAGGATGGAAAAGTTGAAGTCCGGATGCTCGCAGAAGATGTTATATATAATGTTCGACGAGGCGATATCACTGGCTTTCTCTTCGAGCTCCTTGACTTCAGTAGCCTTGAACTCTTCAATAGCCTTGTGAGCCGCCTCTGTTGTCGCCTCTTTAATGTGATCCAGATGCTCGGAGATAGTCTTTTTAAGCTCTTTAATTTTCTCCTCGAGCTTCTCCTTTTCGAGCTTTTCCTTGGCCAGATCCTCACGTAGCTGCTGATTCTCCAGCTCGAAGGATTTTTTCTCTTCCTTGCGAGCCTTCTCCGAGTCCTCGAATGCTTGGATTATTTCTTCAACTTTTTCAGTTTTTTTCCAAACACTCAAGGACTGGATTATGCATTAGGACAGCAGCTGCAGCAGTCTAAAATATAACACATCAATACCAGAAAGGAGCGTTGAAGAGAGAAAATAGAAAATGATTACATTTGCCAACATCCTCATCACAGAACCGAAGGCAACCTTGGCTAATCGTCGCTTCATCCTCTCCCAGCCATCTTCAGAAGTGAAGCGATCAATGAAGGCTTTGCTCATACCAGCCTTCTCTAGCAATTGGTTAAGGAGTGCGAAAAACTCCTGGTCTTTATCAACTTGGTTCGGTTCCGAAGAAGTGGCAGTCTCCTTGGATGGATCAGGATGGCTCACAGTTTGAGGCTGAGGAGGAAGCGAGCTTGTCGGATATCCTCAAAGGTGACTTTTCATTTCTTGGAAGTGTCGACCTTCTCTTTCCCTTTTGACGTCGATGGAGGTGTGCTCTCTGGCGTCTCAGACTNAAGGAAAAAAGAAGGAAAAAATAATTACCTTCTTGTTGTTGAGAAACTGGTGGTGATGCGGCTTCTGGAGATGATGGTTCCGAGGTTGTAAAGGTGGCAGGTACTTTTCGCTTCCTAGGTTTGGAAGACGAGGCACTCTTTTCCGTCTGCTTCCTCGGCTTTTTCTTCTTCGAGCTCGAGGGTCTGGTCGAACGGACGGTGGAATTCGGGAACGCGGCTCCCTTTGGAAGTAGACCGCAAGCGACTAAGTTCTTGGAAGTCCCAAGCTTCTTCCAATTGAATTCTTCAATCAGAAGGTCGTTTATTCTGTACACCCTTACGAGCTGTTCTCTAGAAAGTCTAAGCCATTCCCTATTATCTGCGATGACATACGAGTGTGATCAGAATAATATGTTTATGCAGAAAAGGCGATAAACTGAAAGTTACCTACCAGGATTCTGAAAGAAGCCGTTATCCGCATAGTCATAGTGGAAAAATAGATTTTTCCATTTTCCTATGTTGTTGCGAACCCCGTAGAAAGTTTTTATTGCTTGGTTCGACCACTTGCTCGTATAAAAGAAGCCGAAGTCTGATGTGTTTGATTTCACTTGGTAAAACCAAGCGAACTCTTCAGGAGTGAGGGTTTCTAAGCCTAGTTTATGGTATAGTATGTACAAACCTACCATGTATCTATAAGTGTTTAGAGTTAGTCGAAAAGGAATGACTCCATAATAATTGACGATGGATTTAATGTAAGGATGAAGTGGGAGGTAGACACCGCATTTGAGAACTACTTCAGAGAATGAGGCAATTCTGCGAGGCGGTGTATGTGGTCGATTAAACTCCATGGGAAGGCGAAGAGGGATGGCAATCTTGTAGTTGCACACGAACTTGCTGAGCCTGTTCGTGGTGCAGCTCGTCCTCATATTGGTACATGACGTTTCATTTCTTGTCGTGATATCCTCAAAGGTGACTTTTCATTTCTTGGAAGTGTCGACCTTCTCTTTCCCTTTTGACGTCGATGGAGGTGTGCTCTCTGGCGTCTCAGACTNTACCAATAATCATTTCTGTACAGATGTGAGTCAGCATGCGAGGTGACATAATACAATGATAAGGAAAAAAGAAGGAAAAAATAATTACCTTCTTGCTGTTGAGAAACTGGTGGTGATGCGGCTTTTGGAGATGATGGTTCTGAGGTTGTAGGGGTGACAGGTGCTTTTCACTTCCTAGGTTTGGAAGACGAGGCACTCGTCTCCGTCTGCTTCCTTGGATTTTTCTTCTTTGAGCTCGAGGGTCTGGTCGAACGGACGGTGGAATTCGGGAACGCGGCTCCCTTTGGAAGCAGACCGTAAGCGACTAAGTTCTTGGAAGTCCCAAGCTTCTTCCAATTGAATTCTTCAATCGGAAGGTCATTTATTCTGTACACCCTTGCGAGCTGTTCTCTTGCAAGTCTAAGCCATTCCCTATTATCTGCGATGACATACGAGTGTGATCAGAATAATATGTTTATGAAGAAAATGCGATAAACTGAAAGTTACCTACCAGGATTCAGAAAAAAGCCGTTATCCGCATAGTCATAGTGGAAAAATAGATTTTTCTATTTTCCTATGTTGTTGCGAACCCCGTAGATAGTTTTTATTGCTTGGTTCGACCACTTGCTCGCATAAAAGAAGCCGAAGTCTGATGAGTTTGATTTCACTTAGTAAAACCAAGCGAACTCTTCAGGAGTGAGGGTTTCTAAGCCTAGTTTATGGTATAGTATGCACAGACCTACCATGTATCTATAAGTGTTTGGAGTTAGTTGAAAAGGAATGACTCCATAATAATCGACGATGGATTTTATGTAAGGATGAAGTGGGAGGTGGACACCGCATTTGAGAACTGCTTCAGAGAATGAGGCAATTCTGTGAGGTGGTGTATGTGGTCGATTAAACTCCATGGGAAGGCGAAGAGGTAAGGCAATCTTGTAGTTGTACACAATCTTGCTGAACCTGTTCGTGGTGCAGCTCGTCCTTATATTGGTATATGACCAGTCTCCCTCTACATATTGATAACCCATTACGAACACAGGGGTATCTCTGATATGCAAAGGCCATTGGTCTTGAGAAAGGTCGCCTATGCGAGGACTACTTTGCCTGATCCAAGTTATCTCAACTTCGGGTTTTGGCTCAAGATAATCTTCGAGGTTTATGGAGCTAACGCTGGTATTGGAAGATTCTCCTGAGAATGCATTCCCTTCCCTAAAATCATCAGTACTAGACATCTGAAAAGAAATATGGATGGATTTAGTCCTATGCGAGCATCAGGGATCTTAGCTATATGCGAGCAGTTTTAGGGTCTCATCCTAGGATTGTATCAACAAGCTACTCATCAAATTTTTTCTAATCGATCTACAGATTCATAAAAATTGTTCGAGCAGTTCGTTAAAAAAAAAGGGTTTCAGACCCTAAAAAAAACTCTTTCACGAGTTCGTCTCTGTCAGTCATCTAAAAGAAAGTATTCTATAAACCAACAAAGGGGATCTGAAAAATTCTCATTCCAGTCCATCCGAGTGTGGGACGGGTTTTCATTCAGGACATTTAGGCTCTACAATTAGATTCAATTTCTAGAAATAAAATCTGTAAATGAGTTTTTTAGACAGACAGAACAATAAGAGAGAGAGGATATACACTAATCTTTCTTCGAAGACAGAGGAATCGAGATGTAGACTGAAGGATTGCAGTGATAGCTTCGTCGGAGAAGAGGCTGAAGTTGTACGAGCTGATGAACAAGATGACGCCGAAAGGATTGCTTTGTGAATGCTTCGGGTTTCGAGAGAAATAGCAGACGGTAGGATTTTGAAGAGAATGCAGATTAGTTTTCGATATATATGTCTCGAGCATCGTCAAATTACAGCCGTAGACCAAAGTATTTAATTTTCAGATCTAAAGGCCGAAGTTCACGCGGGATTTGATTTTCCGAAATTAAATCGGTATCTTTTCAAAATTTGAAACGATTTGATTTAAGACAACAGTTGGCGTCCCCGCTATCATTGTGTCTGTTTAAAAAAGAAAAAGAAGGGAAAAGTCTCCTCGAGTTTTGCTATTCTTCTTAGAAAATGTGACACGTGGTTTCATCTGTCAGAAAAAGGTGTGCGTGATCTTGAAAAAGTGAGATTTGAGATCTGGCGACTCTTCGAAGGTCTCAAGTCTAGGTCATGACATTGCATTTTTTAAGCTCGCACTTATAGTAGAAGGAAGCTCCATTTTGTCCTAAAAACTAATGGAGATGGGGGGCAATTGTTGTGTGGTCTAAAATCCTATATGTTGGTCAATACCAAAAAGGGAAAAGTTGACCAAATAAACATGTCAGGTCGCATGAGTAAGATTAAGTGCGACCTCTTTCGAAAGAGTTAAGTGCGACCTCCACCACATAAGTAAGTGCGACATCTTCCGAAAGAGTTAAGTGCGACCTCCACCACATAAGTTAGTGCGACATCTTCCGAACGAGTTAAGTACGACCAGAATGAAAAGAAAACTAGACTAAGCTTCGTCAAACGGGTAATCTACAAAGAAAGAGAAACAAAAGTTTCTCTTTAAAGATCGACCAGTCATCTCATTTAAGTTATTACCCAGTTATATTGTTACTCGAATTGTATTTTCTAATTATACAGTTACCCATTCTCACAATTGGGAAACATTGAGCTATCCTCACCTATATAAAGGGAGTTCAATGTTTTAGTGGGGGATTCATTTTGATCTTTGATCTTTTATCTTTTAGATCTTTTGGGAACTTTTTAGACTCTTACTTCTTCTTTCCGGACAATACATTATAATTTTGAGCTCTTGTAATTCTCCAGAAAATAGTAAAAAACAGTGGACATAGGCTCATTTTTTTTTGGGGCTGAACCACTATAAAATTCTTGTCTCTTTGTTTGCTTTGATTAATTAACTTTTTTCACACACAAACCACATTTTACAATTTTTTTCAAATTTATTGTTAACAAAACCTCCGTCAATAATAACAATTACCCAGTACAGGAAACAATTTAGCAAACACATGGTGGGCAATACTATACTTGTACAACGGCATTGAATGAAATTCTACTTCACTTAAAATTGAATANTGTACAACGACATTGAAAATCACATAGTATCCAAAAACATTTCATCGAACAAATGGTGGGCAACATAAGTAGTCTAACGTTTATATGGAAAATTAAGAAATCGACCCAGTTCAGTTCATTGGATGTTTCAACACATATACAGAAAATTGCAAAACATTTTCTAAGGGAAGACAGAGCAAAATTTATAAAACGAACAGGAGATAAAGTTAAAATAAATCTCTAAAACCATATGAACATATAAGCACAAGCTAACCCGTGAAATTTAGAGAAATAAGTTAAGAAATCGAGTAAACTGACCATTAAACTAGGTTTCCTTCAATTGACTTAGGGATGGAGCTTAAAACGCAAACTGATGCTTCTTTTTCTCAGGTTGATGCTTCTCTTTCTACATTTTAGGGATGGATTTTGGACGCTTTTTCGAGCTCAAATCGTTGATTGAGCGAATCCAACTCGGACTGAGCGACTCGAATTAAGACTTAGTGCATCGAACTCGGATTGAGCAAAGCAAACTCGGACTCGAACTCAGAGAGAGAGATGGAGTAGCGAAGAGAGTGAGAGAATGTGGAGAGAAGCGAGGAGAGACAGAGAGAGAGATATAATGAGATGAAAGAGGGATCTGATCTCAGATCTCTAAAAGAACGACATATGCGACATAGTTCTTCTCCTTCAACGTCGCGCTCGTATTTGTGTCACGTCGCTTTGCACGGGGTTAATGGAAAATTACCGCTCAATGTTTAACTAAATTTATTATTATTATTAAATTTTATTATTTCTAAAAAAAATTAGTTAAGAATTTATCAAAAATTAGTCAATAATCTTTTAAGAATTTATCAAAATTACTACTAATATCTAGAATCTATCAAGAATCCGTCATGATCGTCAAAAATTCATTTAAAAAAAATAATATGATAATAAATTTAATTAATAAAAAAATAATAATATTTACCTAATTTATTCCTTTGCACGCAACGTGACAAGGCCCACCTTTCATCACTTTTTATGTGACAAGGAAACCCAAAATTTTGGGTCCAAGCTCGTCACTCGTTAAGCAACGTAATAGGTTGCTCGGCCTTTCTCGTCATGTCCATAGTGACGTTATATACCTAATTTTTTCACGTCATGCCAACGTCAAAACCGATGTGGAATTAAGTGACGTCTTAGTCTATTGTTGTAGTAGTGTTATTATTTGTATTTCTAACTGTTCAAATTATGATAGTCGTTAAATAATAATCCAACGATTAAAAATAATACTTATAAACAGGTAAAAAAAACCTATTGGATTGGAAACCTATATATATACTAGTTTTGTTTATAAAAACAAAAATGAGCGTGTTACAAATTATAGGACTAGTACGTACATGAAAGAAAATATAATAGATTTAATTAATAATGAAATAACTTCATTAATACTCACAGAAGGATTTTTTTTTAATGAAACAATTTCATTAATTCTCACATAAGGATTACAATAGTCAGTCAGATTACATATAATCTTTTATATAAATTTGAAGATAAAAACTCCTTTGGAGATCTTGGAGAAAAACTCTAAGAAAGATAAAGTAGAGCTCTTTAATGGCTCATCTTGGTTCTTTCCAATCCGAATTTGTATATCTGATTAATTCATTAAACGAAATTCTGTCAATTCCGTACTACCATTCTAGATCTGAAAAAAAAAATTATATAAATTTGTAGGACAACCACACTCTTGAAAAATAAAAAACTAAAAATAACATAAAACATCACAAATCTACGTCTGAGTATACTAAAACTTATCTAGATCTAAATGTTAAAAGTAGACTGCTTCCCCACGTAGAAAGATTATTTAATAATAAAATTAAAAACAAAAGAAATAGAGAAAAACTCGTTCTAGAGAGAGAGAGAAACCCCTTCTCTTGTAGGGGGAGGAACTTATCAGTAGAGAAGAAAATGCTGAAAGAGAAAACATTGCTGCCGAAGAAAGGGAGAGAGAAATACCCAAAGCTCTCGCTTCTCTCTCTAAAGCCGAAAGTACAGGACACCCAAAGCAAATATAAAAAGATTTTTTTTTGTTGAACAAATCAACAATTGCAGCTCACCAACCAATCACAATAGGAACAGTGAAAAAAGGCAGCCGCAATAGGAATAGTAAAAAGGGTAGCCGCAATAGGAATAGTAAAAAGGGCAGCCGCAATAAGAATAGTAAAAAGATCAGCCGCAATAGCAATAGTGAAAAGAGCAGCCGTAATAGCAATAGTAAAAGATGGTGTTTACACCACCTTTCAAGTTCTATAAATACAGAGGGCTTCATCACTTGTTTTGCATCCCATTTTAAATCATCTTCCTTTCTAAGAGAGAATTCAAGCCTATGAATTCCTTTTAGTGTCCCACTTGTTTTCTCCTAAATTATTTAGAGAGAGTGTTTTCTCCTATTTCAAGAGAGAGAGGTTCATTTATTCTCTCCTTATATTTAGAGAGAAGTGAGTTGTAATCTCCTTTTCATAGTGAATTCTTCACAGCCTTTTTTCGTAGACGTAATCTAAATTGGGTGAATCACGTTAATTCTTTTGTGTGCCTTATTTTTTTTTTCATTTTATCTAAATTTTCTTAACTCGTATTTTAGCTGTGTGTTATCGCTTCCGCAAAGCCGATCTCCTAACAGTGGTATCAGAGCCATTGGTTGGAGTACTGTTTACATATACGGTACTGATCACGTATACGATATTATTCACATATAGTGAAATGGTGGTAACTGAACAAATCGTGGTGAACAAAAATGACGGCAAAATTTGATATTAAGAAGTTTAATGAGAGCAATTTCTCTTTGTGGAAAATGAAGATAAAGGTAATCTTGAGAAAAGATAATTGCCTAGCAGCAATTAGGGAAATGCCTACTGAGATTACTGATGATAAAAAGTGGGACGAGATAGATAGCAATGATGTCGCTAACTTACATCTGGCGCTAGCAAATGGAGTTCTATCGAGCATTGAGGAGAAGAAGTCAGCCAAGAAGATATGGGATACACTAATAAAGTTGTATCAGGAAAAATTGCTTCACAATAAAATTTTCTTGAAAAGAAGACTTTATACCTTTCGGATGGCGGAATTAACAACTGTGACCGACCACATCAACACCCTCAACACTCTATTCTCACAGCTCACAACAATGGAGCATAAAATAGAGGATAATGAATGTGCAGAAATCTTACTTTAGAGTTTACCTGATTCGTATGATTAACTCATCATAAATGTGACCAGCAATACTACAACTCTAGTTTTCAATGATCTTACAATTGCTGTTCTCGAAGAAGAAAATCGGCGTAAGAACAAGGAAGACAGATTAGCAAGTTCAAAGCAAGTAGAGGCTTTGATAATGGGAGGAAGATCAACGGAACGTGGCCCCAGTGAGAGTCAGAATAATGGT
This sequence comes from Parasponia andersonii, assembly GCA_002914805.1. Taxonomy (NCBI): domain Eukaryota; kingdom Viridiplantae; phylum Streptophyta; class Magnoliopsida; order Rosales; family Cannabaceae; genus Trema; species Trema andersonii. The sequence goes on from JXTB01000414.1 coordinate 391,340, forward strand.
ATATCTGAGTCAAGAAATAAGAAGAATGTCAAGTGTTATTACTGTGGCAAGAAAGGGCACGTCAAAAGGGAATGTTGGCAACTCAAGAAGAATAGAGATTCCAGAAGGAAGGATCTCGAATCATCAAATGCTCAGGGAAATGTTGCAAATACTTCATATGATGGAGAAATCTTGTATAGTGAAGCAGCAACAATTTCTAAGGACAAACGGCAGCTCACTGATATTTGGTTAGTGGATTCGGGAGCAATATGGCACATGACTTCTCACAGAGAATGGTTTCATATATATGAACCTGTCTCTGAAGGATCTGTATTCATGGGTAACGATCATGCCTTAAATATCGCTGGGGTTGGTACTATCAAGATAAAGATGTACGATGGCGCTATTCGTACTATTCAAGAGATGCGACATATGAAGGGCCTGAAGAAAAATCTATTGTCTTTGGGACAATTAGATAACCTTGGTT
>JXTB01000415.1:0-26841 GCA_002914805.1 Parasponia andersonii
TTACAAAAATCCTTAAGCCACACATATTTTCTTCTACACACTTCTAATAATAATCTAAGTAATCAAATAATTCACATATAAAAAGCTAATATCTAGCTAACACTAGAAGATTCTAGGTGGAATGCTTATTTAATTTGGACTTGGACTTTTTTTTTTTATGAGCTTTGCACTTGGACTAACTCCAACTTATTGGACCTCATGTTGATGGGCTTAAAACACTTCTTATGGGCTTAAACAAGTTTATTTTCAACACCCCCCTTAAACTTATTTTATAATACCAGGTACATTTCTTAATCTTGTGAAGTCTTCAAACTTGAGTGGCTTGGTGAAAATATCAGCAATCTGATCATATGATCTCACATACTCCAATTGTATTTCTTTGTTTGCAACACATTCTCTTATGTAATGATAACGAATGTCGATATGCTTACTTCGGTCATGAAAGACTGGACTTTTAGCCAAAGCTATTGCTGACTTATTGTCAATACAAATCTCCGTTGACTCCTTTTGAGGCATGTTTATCTTTTTCGACAACCTTCTTAGCCAGATTGCATGACTAACACATGACATAGCAGCTACATACTCAGCTTCGCATGTTGAAAGGGAGACAATCGGTTATTTCTTAGATACCCAGGTGAAGGCAGTTTCTCCTATGAAAAATACAAAACCAGTTGTGCTTTTTCGATCACCAGTATCTCCGGCCTAATCACTATCACTATAACCAATGAGTTTGTAATCATTAGAAACTGAATAGAACAAGCTAAGATTGATCGTACCTTTTAGGTAACAGAGAATTCTCTTTGCAGCTTTGAAGTGAGAAGTTGTTGGAGTTTCCATGTAACGACTCAAGAGTCCAGTTGCATAGAGAATATCGGGCCTTGTACATGTCAAGTACCGAAGGCATCCAACAAGGCTCTTAAAGAGTATTGGATCCACCTTTTCTGCTTCATCATCTTTGAATAATTTTATTCCGCATTCCACTGGTGTACTTATCGGCTTGCAATCATCCATATTGAACTTCTTCAGGATCTCCTTTGTATAGCTTTGTTGGGAGATAAAGATACCTTCTTCCTTTTGCTTAACCTCTATGCCGAGGTAGTATGTTATAAGTCTGATATCTGTCATTTCAAACTCATGTGTCATTACTTTCTTGAATTCGTCAAATATCCTTAGATTACTTCCAGTGAATATAAGATCATCCACGTATAAGCATATGACCAAAATATCTCCATCTTTAGTCTTAACATAGAGAGCATATTCATAAGGGCACTTAATGAATCCAATCTCTTAGAAATATTTGTCAATTCGGCTGTTCTATACTCTTGGTTCTTGCTTTAGACCGTAAAGAGCCTTCTTCAGCATCAAAACCTTATCTTTATACCATTTCATCTTATAACCCAATGGTTGTTCGACATAGACCTCTTCTTCAAGAACTCCATTCAGAAATGCGGACTTTACATCCATCTGATGAATCTTCCATTTGTTCTGAGCAGCAAGAGAAATAATTAATCTTATAGTTTCCAATCGTGCAACAGGAGCGAATACCTCGTCGTAGTCAATGTCGGCTCTTTGACTATAGCCTTTCGCGACTAGCCTTACTTTGTATCTTTCTATCTCTCCGTTGGCATTCTTTTTCACCTTGTACACCCATTTTACACCGATAGATTTATGACCTTTAGGAAGAGCGGACAATTTCCAAGTGTCATTCTTCTCTTTGGCTTTGACTTCTTCATCCATCGCATTCCTCCATTTTTCATCTTATACAGCCTCTTGGAAGTTTACCAGTTCACAATCAACAAATAGACAAAATAGAGTGAGGTTTTCGAGTCTATCAGTCACCTCATATAGATCTTCAAGACTTCTTGTACGTTCTTCATGCCTCTCAGTTAAGAAAGAAGGAGGTGAATCTTCATGAGTGGATGATGTTGGTGAGGAAGGTGGAGTAATAGCCTCCTGATGGACTTTTCTTGTTTGCTCTACTGGTGTTTCCACATCTTCAAATTAAGGAAAGAAATTGTAGTCATTTGTTTGAGAACTAAAGTCTCATTTACCTTCTTCATTGAATATTACATCTCGGCTGATGATTACTTTTTTATTGTTAGGATTGTATAACTAATATCCTTTAGAGTTAGTGTCGTAGCCGATGAAAATGAACTTCTCGCTTTTATCATCAAACTTGGTTCTATGTTCGTCTGGCACATGCACATGGGCTATGCTTCCAAAGACTCTCAAGTGGGAGATCCAAGCTTCCTTTTGCTCCATGTTTCTTGTGGTGTCTTTCCCCATACACTTCTTGTTGGAGATCGATTGGACAAGTACACTGCACATGCAACAGCTTCTGCCCAGAACTCTTTGGGTAATCTCTTACTTTTCAGCATGCTTCGAGCTATGTTGAGGATGGTCCGGTTCTTTCTTTCTGCCATGCCATTTTGTTGAGGGGATCTTAGAACAGTTAAAGGTCGTCGAATTCCATTTGCTTCGCAGAATTCTTGGAACTTTTTTGAAGTGAATTCTCCTCCTCTATCAAATCTCATGGCTTTGATCTGAAGACCGCTTTCCTTCTCTACAGCAGCCTTGAACTTCTTGAAAACTTCAAAGACTTCTGATTTTTGCTTCAAGAAATAAACCAAAGTCTTTCTTGAGAAATCATCAATAAAGAACAAGAAGTAATTGCTCTTACCGAAAGAACTTAGTTTGATAGGACCGCACACATCTGTATGCACGAGCTCTAGTGGCTTCTGGGCTCTTGAATTTGACTCTTTTAGAAAGTTTTTCCTGAATTGCTTCCCGAGTAAGCATCCTTCATAAAGTTGATCAGGATGATTGATGCATGGTAAGCCTCTCACTATTTCTTTCTTGGACAGTAGCTCTAGTCCTCCAAAGTTGAGATGCCTGAATCTCAAATGCCATAGCCATGATGAATCCTTGTAGCATGCTTCCAGACATTTTGCCATATCATTTTGAATGTTCAATTAGAACATTCTATTTCTTGATATAGGCACATTGGCAATCAAGTTCATGTTGTTATCTTTTATAGAAAGACTATAATCTTTCAAGTGAATATCATAGCCTTTCTCTAAGAGTTGTCCCAAACTCAAGATGTTTGTTTTCATTGTGGGTACAAAATAAATATTTGAAATAAATTGATGCTCCCCATTTTTTAAGCGGATAAGAATTTTACCTTTTTCTTTTATCACTACTTTTGAATCATCACCAAAAGAAACACTCCCACTGATTGATTCATCAAGCTCTGTAAATATTGATCGACGCCCACACATATGATTGCTAGCACCGGTATCAAGATACCATGTGTTGTCTTGTCATCTGTTATTGTCTTTATATGCTAGTAGTACGGTACCATTTTCTTCCCTTTTCTCTTCAACGTAATTGACTTTCTCTTTAATTCTACTATTGGATGCTCTACACTCTCTAGCATAATGCCCAAACTTATGACAATTGAAACATTCAACTTGAGACTTCTCAGGTCTTGAGTTTATTCGACCTCTACCACGACCTCTTGTACAGCTTTCTCCTCTTTCAAAATTGTTGATATGATAATTGTGGTTGTTGGAATTCCAACATCGTCCACGACCTCGACTTGTACCACGTCCTTGTCCTCTGGCTTGTCTTCTACCACGACCACGTTGACTTCTTTCGCTACATTGGCTATCTTCTTTCTCTGTAAGTTGTGTTTTGAGAAGCTATTCCTTAAAATTTGGCTTCTTCTTTTTCTTTTCCTCGTGAGTTTGTAAAGAATCCAAGAGTTGTTCTATCGTCATGGCTCTCAAATATTTAGTTTCTTCGATGACAGTAACAATATTCTCGAACTTTGGGTCTAACAATCAAATAATCTTTTCCATGATCGTAACATTTTCAAGTTTCTCACCATTTCGCTTCATTTGATTCGAAATGGTTAAAACTCTAGAAAAGTAGTCAGAAACTGACTCAGTCTCTATCATGTGTAATAAATCAAACTCTCCTCTTAGAGTTTAAAGACGGACCTTTTTGACCTTTTCTTCTCCCTTGTATGAAATTTGAAGTTTCTTCCATGCTTCCTTAGCGGAGGTTACACTTGAGATTTTCTCAAACCCGTCGTCATCTAAAGCCTAGTAGATGAGGAAGAGAGCTTTTTTGTTTCTCTTTCTTGAATCTTTTAAACTATCCTTCTATGTTGAAGATAGTGTTGCCTCATCTCTTGGCTCTTCGTAGCCTTTCTTTACTATTTCCCAAATATCATGTGCTCCAAGGAGGACTTTCATTTTGATAGTCCAATTATCAAAGTTATTACCTTGAAGTGGTGGAACTTAAAGAGATGCTAAACTGCCGGTAGCCATAACTCTTAACAGAGTAAACTTTTAGAAATTTCGACTACACAGATTGATCCAGAATGTCGCAAAACTTTAAGATTGACTTGCATATCAACTGGTCAAAGTCAACGGTCAAAGTCAACGTCGGTCAACAGTCGGGTCAATAACGCGGTCAACGGCTCCGACGGCATAGTCAACAGCGCGATCCAATGGCTCTAATAGCTTGGTCAACGGCTCTAATGGCTCGGTCAATAGCTATGACGGCTTGGTCAAACGACTCTGAGTCGACTTAACTCGGTGAATTGACTCAGTTATGACAGTAAACTTCCAACAACTCATTCAGAATTGTTCGGACTCCGATTGGGCTGATTTTTACGACAGCGTTTTCGTCTCGTCGAGCTCTTCGATTTGATATATAATAGTAGTATATTGCAACAAATAGATAATACTCTCAATCTCAAGAATTCTTTTCTGATGTGGAAGATCAGTTAATACTGCAACCACAGAGCATACTTAGAATTTCATGAGAACTCACAACCTCGCTCTGATACTACTTTGTTGGAAAGTAAAACAAACTTTATTATTCACTCAAATACTTTTACAAGAGAAAATTCTCAACTTCACTATTCAAACTCACTCACTCACTCACTAGAAACTATGCTTCTTTCTCTTTTCTCTTCACTCTTAGAAGTTTTGCTTCTTACTTGATGCTTAGAACTCAAATGGGGAGGGGTATTTATACTACATGAGAAACAATGAGAACCACATAAATAAACAATTACAAAAATCTTTAAGCCACACATATTTTCTTCTACGCACTTCTAATAATAATCTAAGTAATCAAATAATTCACATATAAAAAGCTAATATCTAACTAACACTAGAAGATTCTAGGTGGAGGGCTTATTTAATTTGGACTTAGGCCTTTTTCTTTTATTAGTTTTATACTTGGACTAACTCCAACTTATCGGGCCTCATGTTGATGGGCTTAAAATACTTCTTATGGGCTTAAACAAGTTTATTTTCAACCATTTTTTTGTACATAAACATAATAATTAATTATTACAACCTAAATTAGATCTTGTAGTCAGTTTGATATCGCCAGCTTCATGTATGTATATGAATATTATTAATCAGGAACGACTGATCTTCTAAGCCTAATTAGTAATTTAATTAGCATTTTTTTGTAAAGTCAACCCATTTGAAGATTAGCTTCGGTCAGCCAATTTTTATTAGTATATTTATGTTGTGTTTGATAATAATTTATAGCAATTCTCAAGATCTCTTTTTTAACATCCACTAGAACAAAGCTAATTATGTTGATATCCTAGAATCTTCAATTCTAAAAGATTTATCCAGAATTAAAAGAAGCAAATAAGAAGGTTTATGCCTTAGTCATATTCTTAACTTGCAACTTTTGATTATTGATTTATTTTCTTTCTTTCTAATTCAAAGTCAAAAGTGTTAGTCCAAGATGCTCAAGAAGTTGTAATTATTTATATAATGTGGCTGTCTATGAGTATCGTTTTTAAAACCGAACTTTGATAGTTTAATTAATTCTAACTTCATTTTTTTTTGTCTGTTTATATACGTCGACTGACCGATGTATAGGTGTACATGGAAATTTTTTTTCTAGATATATTTGAAGACAAATGGTGGTTGATTTAATAATTTTTTCTATTCACTGCAACTGGTGAGGCCGTCTTCAGAATGTAAATAATTTTCGTCATAATTTAATTTGTGATCACCTAATTATGTAGCTGCTTAATTGGATAAAATATAAATATGGGCCTTCGCCAATTTGGTCACAAAATGAAGAAATGGCAAAATTAGAGAAATTTACACCTTGTACCAATTTTATAACTTATTTTCATAAATACTTATTCTAATTATTCTTTCAAAAATATCCATTTTTATGGTCCACAATTCATTTACAAAATATAAATAATCCAAATTTATAATATAAATGTTATCCATAAGATACATATTTTATGCGTAAAATATGAACGGTATACATTTATAATATAAATGTTTATCACAATTTACATTTTTCATTATAAATTTGATCGATAGTATATATTTTAAAATGTATGCTAAGTTTTAATATAATTTTTATTCATAAAATATATATCACAATATACATTTAATGCATAAAATATATATCATTATATATATTTCATGTATAAAATAGCATTAATCTATATTTCTCTAAAAATAGATATTTATGAAATAAAAATAAAAACAAGTATTTATAAAAATATGATTTCGAGAACGAGTATTTATGATTTTTTCTCGCAAAATTAACATAGATATAGATCCAACTAAATATTAAGCCTAATATACATTGAAATCACGTCCTTTAATCATGTCTCACGAATTAAAAACTGACACCTCACAAAAATTGACAATTCATACTTAACAGAGAATGCCTTTCCCTTGGCCATGAAACCACACCTTCTCCTTTTCCGAAATATATATTCAAAAAAAAAAAAAACTACTTGTGTGTTTACTGTGCGAATGGAGATATGAGAGAGTATGAGATGGTCTCAACTCTAAAGGCTCCTTAACATGGCTGTTCAGCCATGGGAAATCACCGAGAGCATAAAGACCTCAATAGGGTTGGGTTGGGCCTGGAGTTGAAGAGGATCATCAATCAAATACTGCAAAATCATGAACCAGTACAAATATGGGTCTTTTCAAACTGCTTTTGATAGGTATGGAGACATGGATAGTGCTTGGTTGGTTGACAAAATCAAACATGGAAGGAAGCAAACCAGACCCAAATACTTGAGGCTCCAATGCCTCAACTCAGTCCTTAGATCCGGATTTGAAATCGAATTCATCTATAAAGCAAATTGATTCAGAGTTTCGGGTCTTCAAAGATATCATTCAACTTCTCTTAATAAGCCAATTTCAGATTTTAGAATCTCTCTTTTCTCTCTCCATTCGTAACTTTTTTTCTTTCTTTCTTTCATTTTTTTTTTCCCCGGAGGGGAAGGATATATAAACGAAAAGGCAAAAGACGTGGGTTCGGGTTGGGAGGGCAGGGGTCGCAGTATAAGTCAAACGCGACGACATGATTTAAAACCAAGTTACTGGGTTTTAGTTTGCCTTAAATACATTCGGGTCAAAATCATATTGATCTTGAGAATAGATCGAATTTGGGTTGACCACAACCCAACCTAATTATTAAACTATTAAACGTGTCAATTTTAGGTCAATTCTTTGATGATTTATGTAATATTTATTTGAAAATATTAGTATATTTTTAAAACTTTATCATGCACATATATTGAAATTTTATGTAGTTTCAATTTATTTTTTTTTATAAATAGTAGTATCTTAAGGTCATAAAATATAAAATATGTATGAATTTATGTTAAATATATTAAAAATATATATTTTTGATAATTTGGATTAAACCAGTTAATAAGCCGTGTCAAGTTGATTTGACCCAAATATGATCTATTTTAATAAACGAGTTACACGGATCGTGTTAGATCAACCCGTTTATAAACAAGTCGGATTTTAATTAGAATTTCTGATACGATTATTAAACGAGTTGGGTTGAATTTGAAGTATATACTGTTATACATGGACATTAACACGAATTATCACCCTTAGTTCAGGGGTTAACATAAGGATTTTCTGTTAGGTATGAATTGGCAATTTTTGTGAGGTATCATTTTCTAATTCGTCGGATAGGGAAAGGAACATGATTAAGGGATATGAATTTTTTGGGACTAGTCAAGTAAGTTTTTTTTTCCAAAATAAATATTTTTTACTCAATTAAAATTCATCTTACACGTCTCTTCATGCTAAAAAATAGAAAAAAAAATAGCATTAAATAATGTTTGTCTATTATTTATTTAGCTTTCTATTTACTAGAATCATTATAACCGTTAGATAAATGATCCAACGGTTAAAAAAATTCTATAGATATCAAGGAAAAAGGAGCAAAGTGCTTGATAGAAATTTTTTTTTCGGTGTTTCCTTTTGAAATCATTTGATGAGTTTGAAATGATATAATCTTCATTGTCAAAGAAAAGGGAAAAAACACGCGTTTATAATTTATGTAAGCGTGAAAGGCGACAAGTCATTTTTACTTTTAAATTAAGTTGTCATTTTCAGAAAAAAAAAAAAAAAAAAAAAAAAACGACAATATAGTTGTGCCGTTCAATTCAAGGAACGACAAGTCATTATCCTTGGGGGAAAAAAACTGATCAACTTGGAAAAAAAGATATTTGTATCCTCGAAAGAAGTTTGTTGCAAAATTTCATTAAAGGTGTCCCTAGAATTCTATTATCTGGTTATTTTTATCTTCCGCGCCTGATTTATAGAATTAATCACCATTTAATCCTTAAACTTTGAAATATTCGGCCATATCCAACTATATTTTTGTCTTAAATCTTGGCTTCTAAAATTTTGAGACACCCCACTTTACATACGTAAAACTAGGTTCTTTTTTTTTTTTTTATCTTCTCCAAATCTGGTAATCGTGTGAAATTTCAGATGAAGACATAATTTGAAGTATCAAATTAACACAATTTTAAGTTTAGAAACTAAATCGAGATTGATCTATATATGCTACTATCGAGAAACAAAATTGAAATAACTCATTGTATTTTAAAAGACTACGGTTGGTTGGTATGAGAAATAACAACCTAGTTCTTCTGAATTAAAGAAATCAAACTTCTTTAGGAACACATGCCCCTTTGGTACGAGAAGATGCTATCTATGATTATAGAAAGGGAAATTATCATTTTTATATTCTGTATTTTGACACTTTGTTCAGTTTATATTTTCTGTTTTGATTATTATCAATATTGGTTCTTAGATTTCATATTCGTTACAAATTTAAACTCTGCCACTAATTTAAAGCAGTTAATAATTTAATAAACTTCTTCTCAGATCAGTTTTTATATGATTTATTTTCAATTTTTTAAACGACAACTTGGTAAATTAATTGCTCTAAATTAGTGTCAGGATATAAATTTGTAACAGATTTCAAATCTAAAGAATCAATGTTGATAATAATCAAAACAGAATATATAATTTTAACAAAATATCAAAATGCAGGTATAAGAATCCCTTATAGAAATCCACACCAAGTTTGTCTTCCAAGAGTCTGCTTTCTTTAAGTCAAACAAATTAACAACATGTCGGTTTTTTTTTTGTTTTTTTTGTTTTCTTTTTTTTTCTTTATGTTTTCAGTCAAACGATATACATATCTATGTATTGTTTATCAGGTAAAAGTTGATTTTGTTTAGGAAGCCTAACGAAATGTTGTTTACCTATCAAAAGAGAACCTTTTTTTTTTTTTTTTTGGCTCTGAAGATAAGGATATTAATAAAAGAAACTCAAATTGGTAGCCATAACAGGGGTCGCTCCCTGAAAGGAAAGGGTTCCTGAGCGCCTAGATCTAAAGTCCAAGAAGCCACTTCGTGGGCCGATCAGTTGGGCCTATCAAAAGAGGATTAATTATGCCTTATTAGACTGTAGATATGAGATATATGCTCCACTCATGCTTCCTTCTAGGTACCGGAAAGACCAAAATGCCCCAATGCTTTCGAATATTTTCGAAACTTTTCGATACATTTCACTGATTTTTGATAACTTTTCGATAATTATTCCCGATGATTTTATGTCTGGTCATACTAACACAACTATGTTATGGATTATAGTGATTTTACAAATTCTGAATGTTAAGCATTTCCTTTTGATCTTTATGAACGAGGTGGTGCACATTGTTTTGTTTTAAACAATATTAGGAGTATAAACTTGCACCAATTTTGTTTGCTTCTAATGATATATATCTCTTAATTGTCTTTTAGGTCGCATGAAATGCTCCGAGTATTTTACATTTATTATTTATATATGACAACTTATTATTCTGTAAAGTTAAAAAGGGATCGTACTTGGCACTAAAGGAGTTATTTGAAATTTATGGGAAAGCATCAGCGCAAGAAATAAATTTTTAAAAATCAGCACTATCTTTCTCTCCAAATATGGATGAAGCGATTCAAGATTTTTAAGATCAATATTTACACATGCTGATCTATAAATGTCATGAGAATTATTTAAGATTCCCTACTTTTGTTGGACATAATGAAAAAGTACTCTTCAGCGATATAAAGAGCAAATTATGGCGATTAATGTCGGCATAGCAAGAGAAACTATTTTCAATCGGAAGGGAATTTTGTTGAAAGCAGTGGTGCAATCTGTCCCAACCTATACAATGAGTTGCTTTCATATCCCCACAACTCTTTGTTAAGAAATTGAGCTAATGATGCTTAAATTTTGGTGGGACTTCTCAAAAAAAGGATATAAAATTCATTGAAAAACTTGGAATTTCATGTATAAACCAAAAATAGAGGGATGTATGGACTTTCGATCCTTTGTAAATTTCAATCAAGTACTTTCAACAAAATAGGCTTGGCGTCTGGTAGAACAACAATGTGACTCTTTGATTGGTAAAGTATTAAAAGTATGTTACTTTCCTCATTATGATTTTCTTGTTATAAAGGTGGGTCATTCTCCATCTCTAACTTTGCAAAGTATCTAATAGGGAAGTTGTTATTTTTGGAATCCATGGATCTCAAGATACACCCTTTTTAAATTAGTGGCCCTACTATTATATGATGAAACTTTATTAGTTTCCTCTTTCATACGTCAGGATTGAAGTTAGAATATTCACAGACTAATGCAATATCTTAACACTACAGATATAGATAAGGTATGGTTTGTATTAATCGAGAATTATATATTGGTTTGGAACTTATATTATTTGTTTACATCTTTTATTGTTTTACTATTTATTACTGTGAGAAATATTTTTATTCTCTAGTCGAAAGTTTTTGCATCTCTTACTCACTACAGCTATCTTATGTGTATGATTCAATAATAAAGCCATCTTATGTGTATGATTCAATAATAACTTAAATTTTTGAAGACCAAAATATTACATAAATGAATATAAACAACCCTTAACTTAGCAAAACATTTGGACAATCATGTTATACTAAACTAGCTCATTTAACTTAGCCAATGACATAGAAATACATTTTTTTTTTTCAAATGCCACTAGGTACCACATATTGGAAAAAAGTGTCGTATTACCACTGATTTCTTTATGGTTCTTAGAATATTCATATGTAGAATAAATGGGTGTTAAGTTTTCACTAACCTCAATTTTTTTTTAATATAAGGTTACAAAGAACAAAATCTTTAGAAGTATATTGCTTGATGTAATTAAAAAAATATAAGTTTTTCCCAATTTTAATCTTTGATATGAGTTTTATGAATTTACTTATAATTGAAAATATGAGTTTTAAAAGTTTCCCAGTACAGTCTTCAAAATTGTTAGTTTTTCCATATAAAATACCGCGTAATTTTATTTTTTTTTTTGCTTAATAATTACATCATTTTTTATATTCGAGAAAAAAAATATTTTGTTTTTGTTTTTTCACTTTTCAAATTGTTTTAGACCTATATTAATTTTAAAAACTCATTCATAAAGAGGGACAAAAAAATAAAAAATAAAAAAATTTAAGAAGAAATAAGTTCCCAAAAAAAATCTCTACATTTAAAGTCTGTCCCCTCTCTAAATTTTTTTTTGAGAAAACTACACAAGATGAACTTTTGACAGATAATGTCAATGAATATCTTTTTTTCATAACCTTAACATTTATATCCTTTTTTTCAACATGAATCTCCCTATTTCGCTTTTGTCCTTCCCATTATTTATCCCTCTCCCACACCCAGATCCATGTCTGTACTGTGTCCAAGCAAAGCACAAATTTTCCAACCTAGTTTCTCTCACTTTCTTAGCTCCCAAATGGCTCCTCAATCTCATGGAGTTAGGAGGCATGCGTCCCGGGGATGAGCGAGATCGGCCTCCGCCGTCAACCGGTTGTTACCAAGCTCCGCCAATAGATAGTGCCAAACCTCCGCTTGGTTTTTTCTCCCACCACCCTAAACATCATTGCTGCCGCCATCAACTGGCTGTTATTGAGCTTCGGAAATGGAATTGGTCTAGATGTCGCCATAGTTTCACGGAAGAGACGAAAAAAATAAGGACAAAATGTAGGGTTTTGTGGCCAAAGGAGCTCTCACTGAGAGAAACATCACCCTCCGAATACTTGTTATTTAGTTAGTAAATAAATTATTTACAGAGGTATAATAGTATATATATATATATATATTAATGTTTATCATTGTTAAATATTTTTTTGAAATCATAAATAAATAATATACTAATTTATATTAATAATAAATAAATAATTTATCAGAGTATAAATAGTAAATATGTTAATTATATCATGGTGAAAATTTTTGGAGTCCTGGTATGATAAATAGATGATATGTCAGTTTATAAATAGTTATAAATAAATAATTTTCGTGGTATAATTGTAAACTATTATTGTTACAATTAAGGATAAAAAAAGGACATATTTATTCATAAAATCAAAAAAAAAAGTTATCTACTAAACCCTACTCTCAAAAATGGGTATTCTTGTACAACCCCAAATTTTTTGGCTCCGCTGCTTGTGTTGTCATATAAGGACTAAAAACATGAAGTCGTCTGCTATTTAAAGTTGGTGGTCGTTTAGTCACGTCATCTTCAAAAAATAAGATCAAGTAAAACGAGAGTGTACTAGTCGTTTTGCGTTTTAAAGATTATGGTTCCTTAGTAGGAAAACGACGTGTCAGTGGAACTTGAAAAGTTGGTCTCATTATAACACGTGTTTTATCTAACAATTTAGCTCTTTTTCTACCCCTAAAATCAACAAATATTGAATTGTCTTCTCATCATTACTGTCTTTTAGTACGTAATGCGACAATTAATTTGCAGTCTTTTGCTAAATTTGTTGTCGTTTTCAATCTTAAACAGCAGTGAACATGTTGTCGGCTATCAAAACAAAACCAAAAAAAAAAACAATACTGTCGTTTATACAATTAAACGACATTACATATTGAAATATGTATATAATAGAAACCATTATTGGACAATTTTTTTATTAGACAAAAGGAGATATAAACTTTAGGACCACAGAATATTTTCATCTTCTTCTCGTCTTACTCTTAGACACATTGCAATATTCATATACCGTGGAAACCCTCCAATTGAATGCCAAAAAAAAAAAGGGAAAATATAGTTAGATCACATGTTAAACTCTAGAGGTACAAAACTAGATTCCCCCGGTAAGCGAGACGGAAATAACAATTTAAAAAAAAAAATTATTTACATAGATGTACAGATGATAAAACCAATCCCGAGTTTAACGAAAAAAAGAAAAGAAAATTATATTTCAAACAGGAAGTCGAGATGGCGAATCCTCAGATTTCTCAGTCTTCACGTAACGACAATCAAACGGCAGACTAACGGACATTAACGACGTTTTACCACACAGCGCGTCACCGTCACTGCCAGTGCCAGGCTTAGGTGACTTGACGGGACCACCCCTCGAAATGAACGGCGGGGTCCTTGCGAAGAACCAAGCCGGATCGAACCGCCCGGTTTGCTGCCGGTCCACACTACTGGTCTTCTCTCCACTCCCTTCTCCGCTGCCACTCCTGTACCCACTCCTTGAGCTCCCAACCCTGGCTAATACGACGTCGTAGCTGGAACTACGCTTCAGCTTCTTACTCCCGCTCGCAATCGCCAGCTGTTTCCTCAACTCCTCGGGCAGCCTCAACGTGTACCTCTCCGTATGCTCCCCGAGTTGACTCAGTGAGTGACCCGTCGAGTGCGACCTCGGTAATTTCCCAGATGTTCTCTGCCTCGGAGCGCGAGTTTCGCTCACATTGATCGTAACCGAATCGTGGTCATCACTTAACTCGCCGAGTTCAGTTCTAGAACGTTCCCGACTTGACTCGTCACTCGTCGTTGCCGTGACCGAGTTGCCGGAGACGGTGCCGGGTTCCGGCGAGAGCTTGGTCCGGCAGACCGGACAGGTCACGTGCGAGGCCAACCAGGCGTCGATGCAGTCCGGGTGGAACACGTGGTCGCATTTGGGCAGCAAGCGCAGCGTCTCGGAGTCTTCGAACTCGCTCAGGCAGACCGCGCACTCGAGCGCGCCTTTTCCGATCTTGAGGTCCTTCACCGCGGAGTAGACCAGGATCGGGAAAGCGTCGATCACGGCCGGATCTAGCCCCTTGGCCCGGCGGGAGGCCCTCGCGGCCGCGGCGGCGGAGGCGTGCGCGTCGGCGCAGCGGCGGAGGTACACGGAGAAGAATCCCATGAGGAAGAAGGCGCTGACGAGGAAGACGATAACGATGGCCATGGACGAATTGAAGTTGGCGAGGTATCCGTACGAGTTGTTCTGCAACTCGGTCCCGGGCTGCGCACCGACGCGGCCGTGGGCCGTCGCGGAGAGAAGGATGATTACGAAGTGGGCCCAGGTAATGCCACATGGCGCGGCGACAGCAGGACGATCAAACGCGCTCGGAATGATCGGACAGTAGAGATTGCTTCGGCCCCCTTTCATTTAATAAAGACTAAAATCCTGCTCTCAAGGCAGTGTGTGGGAGAGAAAATTAGTTGATTAGATGAGGAGCGGGAAGAGGAGAAAGAAAATTTAAGTAAACCAGTTTTCGTGAGGGCGAGCTAAATCGATGACGTCAGATTCTTGGTTCCACGTGGCAGTGGGACGCCGCCGGCTGCTGTCGATTTTGCTTGAAGCTCAAGAAGAAGAATATTGGAAATTTGAACTAATTAAAATCTTTTCGGGTAAATTGGACTAATTATTATTACTGCTATGAGTTAAGAGAAAATAATATTTAAAAAAATTAATTAAGAAAAAGGGGGATCGGGAGTTTGGGCAAGAGGGAAAGCGATAGGAGAGGGTCTGGAATAGTGTACATGCATATATTATATTATATATTTATATACAGAGGGAGAAGAAAGCCATGGGCGCAGACACAAATAGGCGGTTCATCGGTTGTCCCAAAGAAGACAAAATCTCAAAACGTCTCCCAGTGAACCTTGGATTCTGTATTTGTGGGTCTCCCACGTCACAACCCTTGTTCACCAAGCCAAATATAAATAGGCTTGTTGGAGCTAGGGTTAGTATACTAGCCAGTATTTTATCAATAATTTGTACGTAATAGAGAAAATTTTGTTTTTATCACCGAGCATGATTTGATCAAATATCATTTGTGGCCCAATGCATTGTAACAATAAATACTCTGTATTATATATGGTTCAATTTTAGTGATGATGTTACGAGTTATCGTATACTAGTGACTATCAAGCGAGTCAAATAGGTGAATCAATTATCAAACAATTGTGCTTAGGATTATGCAACAATAGTTATAATTAGGGCTGTTAGATATTGGCCTCATTGGCAACTAAACATATTTTTAATGTTGAACTCTAGAATATTTGGAATCACCTACCACCTAAAAAAAAAAAACAAATTGTAGCAAGAAAATGATTCATTTTTTTTTTTAAAAAAAAAAGAAAGATCATATTAAAAGTCAGATTGAATTGGAGTTAAATAGTGTTAAAATTTGGTAAACTTAGAATTATAACGGAGGTTTGGAAACATTAATATTAAATTTTTTAAACAAAAGAAATTATAAAAAAATATATTGAAGTATATTTTTTATTTGTATTCTAATTTTAAATACAAAAAAAATTATTCAACTTTGTTTTCTTGCTGTTCAAGTCAGGAATTATTAAAAGGAAAATAGGCGATGTCATAGTATTTCATTTGGATTTTGCTTGGGATGAGGTTGGAGAACGAGGAGCATGAAAGGATTCTGACGGAGTTGGTAGTTTGTCGCGCTTGGTGGCCCTTTACAAACTCTCCGATACTGATTAGCATAACGGATCGAACTTTTGCTTTTGGATAAGGTTAGTGAATGAATGATAAGGAGGAACTGTCTAGATTTTTTTTTTTTTTTTGTTTTGTTTTGGTAATAGATCAGGTGGGTGGTATTTGTGCCCGTATTTATCACATGATGAACAAAAACCGGTTACTTCGATTTTTTGTGTGTATTTAGTTGTTGAAAAGTCACAAGTTGCAAGGTTTCATCTAGACAGGTCAATAACCCCAACTTAAAATATGAGTGGAATACTAGCAATTTGAGAATTATCACATCATTGGGTGCAACCGTAAGTGTCTGAGTAGTAGCACTAGGTACACTACGTGCCAGACCAGGATTGTTCTTAGGAGGTATAATGTAAAAATTTTGTACAAAACTAAAACACAAAAAATACAAGTTAAATAAAAGAAAACACAAAAATGACAAGTTATATAAAAAACGATGATTTAAATGTCAAAAAATAAAGATTTGGAAACTAAATACCAAAAACACTAAAATTTAAGAATTTTGCTGCCAATTACCTAAACATTTACTCTTTTTTTTTTTTTTTCAATTTTAAGCCCAATGTGATATAATAGCATATAATGTGATTGCTAGTTGTTGATAATAAATTCTTAAGAGCAATTTAGATAAGTAAGAAAGATAAAGAGAATAAAAAGAAAAAATGTAAAAATAGATATATAGTATTTATAAGGATTAGAGAAATAATTATAATTTAATTTGGATTGAAACGTACAAATAAAATAATTTTAAAAAGTATCATGAATTAATTTCTGGGTATAGATTGTGACATCAAAATTTTGTATAAAAAATTTATACTAGTGATGTGACATTATTTTTAGCAACTTAATTTTAAATAATGTGGTGTCACTTAAAAAAATGTGTTAGAAATAAATAACACTATAAATTTTTAGCATAAAATATTAGTGTCTATAACATTACTTTTAATTTATATATCATTTAAAAGAAATTTTTATTCCCAAAATTATGTCTACATTAGTTATTAAAGATATAAATAATTAAAATTATTTTTTTAAATAAAATAAAATAATTTATAGAAAAAAGTGTTTTAATATAAAATCCGTGCCCTTAAATAAATATATCTAGTATGTATATATAGAAAAAAGAATTTTCCAAATATTTCAGGGAGGTATATGCCCCTTGCCTAAGTGTAGGTATGCCAGTATTACTTATTCATACGTCAATTTTAGGAATATGTTATTGGATCATAAATCATGCTCTCCCTGGGAAAGCTAAAAAGCGTTTCATTTTAGATCGGTCTGGGGGAGTTCTTTCAATAAAAAAATAAAAATTGTAAAGCTCCTAGAAAAAAGAACAAGAAAAAGAAAAAAGAGACAAATAAATGGGCTTCTTTCCAGTACCATATACCATATGAATCAGAAAATTTATGTCAAAGTTTGAGGAGTTCTTTCAATAAAAAAAAAAAAAAAATCAAAGTTGTAAAGCTATTGCACACCTAGAAAAAAAAAAAAAAGAGAGAAAAATAAATGAGCTACTTTTCAATACCATATACCATATGAATCAGAAATTTTATGTCAATTTTTTAACGCTTCATTTAAATATTTTTTTCTGGGTAAATGAATGAATATATCTATTTTTTAAGGCTAAAATATATCCAATTTATTTTAGGTATATAATATTCAATCCAATTTTTATGTAAGTCTTTCAATTTTTAGCTTGAGTTTTTTATTTTTATCCTGAGAAATCAGCTTATATACGGACATATCAACTCATATTAGTTATAAAAATTGAAAATGGACAATTTTAAAAACAAAGTATTAGAAGCGGTCATTTGCTGGAAGCCCAACGAATTACCTCGATTTGACTCGTGAAATTTAGGTTTAGTATCCTATTTTTGCGTTATGTTTAACTAGTACCCGCCTTTTTTAATAATTTTTGATACATTTTTAAGTCTACATTTTATATGTAAAATAAGTATAGCATGCATTTGCAATAAAGATATACTTACAATATACCCTATAAGATGTATACCCATTTTTAGGTATTTATTTTATGTATGAAATACATGTAGTACTCCTTTCTCCAAAAATTAGGGATCCATGTAAACATGTTCAAGTAAACGGGTTGAGTCTGCTAGCTCTTTCATTTGCAGCCTCCTGGCCATACGAAATTGGATCCAATTACGGCCACCCAGCACCATATCACATTGCAATTTGAGAAATTTACTCATAGTACCTGTTTTTAAAATTAATTTTCATAAATATCCATTTTAATTTTTTTTTCAAAAATACTCATTTTTATGGTCCACATTTTATATAAAAAAATATAAGTGATCCACATTTATGATGTAAATTTTATCCATGAGGTACACATTTTATGTGTAAAATATGATCGGTATACATTTTCAACGTAAATATTTACTACGGTTTACATTTTTCATTATAAATTTGATATATAGTATATTTTTTAAAATGTGTACTAATTTTTAGTGTAACTTTTATTTATGAAATATATACCACGGTATACATTTAATGCACACTATAAATTTCATATATAAAACAATGGTGGTCTATGTTTATCTAAAAATGAGTATAAAAATGGCTATTTATGAAATAAAAATAAAAATAGGTATTTATAAAAATATGATTTTTTTCATAGATAAAAAATTGGTAATTATGAAAATATGATTTTGAAAATGGGTATTTATGAACTTTTCTCAAGTATTTTTGAGAAATTATATTTTTTGTGATAATTTTTTAGAATAATTGAAAAATCTCAAATTTTGAAATTCTTTAAAAAATCCCAAATTTTAATTGGAAAATAATTGCTTTTATAAATATTTAGAAAAATACCACTTTTAATTAATTGACAAGATACTTAACGTAACCAATCAAATTACCTTAGGTAACTTGATCGGTTATTTCAAGTAACTAGACTGATTATCGCGAATACTATTAAAATATGCCAATTTGGAAGAAAAATGGTATTTTTCTAAATATTAATTAAAATTTTTATTTTTTAAAGAAAATATTTAGAAAGTAATATTTTTCTAAATAAATTCGAAATTTTTCCAAAACTTCAACCATTTTTTCATTTTTTGGTACTTTGGGTTTGGAATTTAATAAGAAGCCCAACTTTAAGTTCTCAAAATGATATGTCCCTCACTAATATTATTTTAGAACAAAATGACTTTTTTGAATGTTTTTAAAAAAATCATTTCTATAATACCTAGCCTTGACTTTTCTAGTACATTTTGGAAGGAGAAGTAAAGTGGATTTCAAAATTACCATGGAGTCTCTTTTCTTTCTCTTTTTTTTTTGGGATATTATCACTTTTATACCTTATATTTTGATATTTTGTTCAAATTATATCTTATATTTTGGTTATTATCGATATTGATCTTTAGATTTGAAATCTTTACAAATTTATACTCTGACACCAATTTAGAGTAATTAATTTACCAAATTGCCGTTTAAAAAATTGAAAATAAACCATATAAAAACTGATCCAAGAATAAGTTTATTAAATCATCTTGGTAAATTAACTGCTCTAAATTAGTGTCAGGGTATAAATTTGTAACAAATATTAAATCTAAGAATTAATATTGATAATAACCAAAACAGAAAGTATAAACTAAACAAATTGTCTAAATATAGGGTATAAAAATGATAATATCTCCTTTTTTCAACTTTTTGGGGGATTAATTCAATTTTTTTTTTTTGGTTAAGACCAGGAAAATTTACATCCTTGAAATAACCACTATCCAATTTAATGACCGTTACTAATACAATTTTTTGAAAAATAAATTCTTAGAATTTTTGTTTTAAAATAGAGTAGAATAAAATGGGGGAAAAAGAGTAGAGTGTAAAAATAGAATTCATAGAAGTTTAAATGTACAGAAATTACAAATTATAAACAATTTTTCATCGAATTACAGTTTTCTTTTTTCTCTCATCTATTTGTTTGTTGCAATAAGGGTTTTTATGTCTATTCATATTCTACAACAATAAAGTCTTAAAAAAGGCATTGAAAAAGAGTACTAGAAAATGCATTTTGGTTCCGGAGAAATACTATTGAGGGACATTTCTCTCTTTTAAATTAAGTGAAAATAGTTAAGAAAACTAGATATATATATATATATATTAAAAAAAATAAAGAACAACAAAGAAAATATTTTGTCAGTTTGTCATAAAAAAGAAAAGAAGAAAAGCAGATAAACCAATTACTATTATAACACAAGAACTCAGGCCCGAAAACATGCACCATTAAGTACGAAAATTGGCACAATAACCACATACATTGAAAAATGTGAAAAGATTAGAAAAAGAATAAAATGACACTAATTATCAAGATGTGGACCAAGCACAACATGAGGCCAAGAAAGCATGGGTAGCACAGTACAAGACAAAATTTGACATGACACAATATGATTAGCAAACTAATCACATTTATTCATGCAAACCAAAATTTCAAATGAACTTTTTCTTTTCCTTTTTTGAAAAGAAGAAAAAGAAAGAAAAAAGAACAACAGATAATATAAACGATATTTCCCAAACGATACGTCGTTACAAATGGTATGTCGTTTTTCCACAAAAGGACAACCTGTACGTGTTTATTCTATAATATGCGCATAAATTTTTGAAGGAAAAATTACAAATGATATTCTCAGCATTATGTCAATATGCAGTGAGACCAATGAATGAAACTGTTTATTGTGATACCCACTGTGATTGTGAAAAGACTACGAAATTAAAGAAAGTTCAGTTTACCAGTAAGATATTGAACAATATTAATTCTTTAATAGAAATAATTGATCATTAAATGGAAATTTCAATGGTCATAAGGTATCAACATAAATTATAAATATACATATTTTTTGAGTGGATCAACCTATATTTTATTAGTCCTGGAAGTGGAAGTGTCATTGACATTTTAACATAGGATAAGAGATGTTAATGTAATTCTCCAGCTGTCCATAACAAGAACATCTAATAGTTATGACGTTCTTCATCCTTTTTTTTTTTTTTTTTTTCTTTTTTCTTCTTGGGACTAAAACACACGTAGTTATGTTTAAGGAAAACGATACACAGTTACGAGGGTTAATCTTATTTTTCGTCTCATAAGGATGATCTAATTAAATTGTATTTTGGTCCTTGATTTTCAGAGTGTTTCTTCTTTGTTAGTTCATAAATTAGTATTTTTTCGTGTTAATGTCATACTTATGTTGAATTATGAGTTTTTTTTTTCGGATATCTTTTGATTCTTAGTTTTATAACAAGACTGTTTAAATTAATGTAAAGAACCAAAATTGAGACATAACAACACACTCATTTTAACTAAATATGACATTTGAAAGTTCACGGACTAAAATGTGACAAAATTAAACATACTTTAAGAGCTAAATTTGGTACAATTTAAAAGTTAAAAACCGAAATAATTTATAGGTTATGTTGCAGGACTATATACAAGATTAATCACAGTCATAAATATTATACTAAGAGAAACGGCATACTATTTAATTTTCATGGAATGATATTGCAATCAAAACAAATCTGTTTAATTTTCAAGTATGTGGTGTAGCAAGAAGCTAGTAAAGGATATGTTCCTACCCGCCGATATTAGTCTCTTTTAATGACATTTATTAACCGTCATCCTAACCGCCGTTAAATATCCTATAATTACTTATACTGTTGTAATGCAAATTCATGCTAAGGGAGGGAAGAAAATCCTCTAAGCTCACATAGTAATATCTATTCTTGATATTCAAGTTTGCTCATTTCTCTTTTTTTTTTTTTTTTTCCCTTATGCAAGTAAGAAAATATCACAAGGCCAAAATTCGATCCTTATAAATTATAGGAGTTTCTTTTTTATAGGATGTCTCAAACATAAATAAGAAACTTGAACAGAAATAAAGAGAAATAGCATAATGAGAACTCACCTAAATTTTCCTAAAAGAAAATAATCGATTTTAACTTTCCTAAATCAAGTTAAACTACCACGAAATAAAATTTCGAAAACATTAAATCACTAATTGTAAAGTATTAAACTGATGTCTCAAATTTTGGAATTTGACTTTTCTTTCTAAGAAGTTCATGTCGTAACTCTAAATCTTCACTTCTGCATATTTTCTTCTAAATATAAATTATATTATTCTCCTGTGTGTTAGGAAGAATTCATCTTCAAATTCGCAAGAGCTTTAATTGATATGAATAAAGAATAATCTTCACAAACTAATCTTGGAGCAGTGGAATTGTTGAACTTGATAACATAAAAAGTAATCTATCTCTAAATCGGAAAAACAAATTCAAGCACATCATTTTCAAGTCCAAATATATTGGAATTTTAAATTATTGCTTCCATTGTAGCATATCTCTCTATAAATTCGAACTTCATGTATTTCTTCTTCCATGTAGCTTAAGTTAAAGATTGGATCAGACTCAAATAAATCATCTTTTTCCTCTATATCACTCTAGTCATATAATAGATCTAAAATAATCTAATCAAATATTTTTTTGTCCATAGATTGTTGATTAGGAATCTCAAATAAATTAATCTAGCGGTGTAATTATGTGGCGTTATCACATTCATAAAGCTCTTCCTTTATGGCTTTACAAGTACTATAACATCTTCTTGATAGCATGACTTTTAAGGAGTGTAGTAAGGCTCTGATACTACCTCATGTAGTGAAAGCATTTATAAGTAAGGTTAGGTACCTTAATTAAGATTATTAACTTGATTTATCTCTATTATAAATAGTACAATTTATTCAGACTATAGATATAAAGATATTAAGATAGAAGCATTATATATAGTATTAATTATATAAAACTAGACTAAGATAATGTAAATTTCTAATAAACTCATTAGAAAGTTCACATTAATCAACCGATCATATATGAATGGTCTTGGAGTAAATTTGAAATCCTATTTGTGGTATTATGTCTTTCAATTTACATAAATGATATATACTATAATAAGACCAATAACTTCGTGCTTTAGAGACGTAATATTGTAGTTAGCTTAGAACATATTTCTCAAATATAGAATCTACTTATTCTCTTGTTAGATATTCTCTTGTTAGAAGTTAGAAAAGATATTCTCTTGAGTATTGATTCGGGTGTTAGATAATAAGCACACTATTTCTATTAATAGTTTACAGAAATTTATGATTAGTCATGAATGAATTATTCATTAGAGAATTGCTAGCAATTAAGGATAAAAAAATAATTAGATAGATTAACGGAATTAGACCTAGTTATAATTATAAATATCTCGTGGACGATCAATGTGTATGTAATGATTAAATCAATGAATTATTCATAGTTTTCTATTTGAGTAATTATATTTATAATGTTACGAGTACAATTCTGAATTTTTAATGAAGTGATCCGAAAATTAATAAATTATATTTATTAATTAAATACTTTAATTAATATAACAAATTTATAGAAGCTTAATATTATAAGTCCATTGCGTCCCCCGGACTAGCTTATAAACGTTGTATTGAATCAAAGAGTTGGAAGAAGATAATAAACCACTGTTCAAATGAGTTTGGACCATGGCTGGCCCAACACTAGTAGCCCATGCCTACTAGTAGGTTTTTAGGAGTTGAATAATTAATTTTAATTATTTTGACTATTATTTTAATTATCATAGTTAAATAATTAGCATAATTAATTTCAAATAATTAACTTCAATTATTTAATTATGGTTATAACTATATAAAAAGAGCAGGTATTTTATAATAATTAAATAGTCTTTTAACTATCATATAACTAAAAGATATATTTATTAAAATAATTAATTATTAGATAATTAAATATTAAACTTTAGATAATTAAGGACACTATTGGATAGTGTTTGAAAATAACAAAATATATTAGATAGTAGTTTATTAAAAAAAAAAAAAAAAAAAAGGGGAAACCAAAAAAAAATTTTGCAAAAAAAAAAAAAAAAAAAAAAGGACACAAAGAGGAGTCCTAGTTGGAGTGGACTCCTCCCCTCATTCCTATATATACACATGCCATTTTCGTATAGTTTTCTTAAGACAAGTTCTTGCTCTCATGTGTTGTGATAAAAAAGTAAGACAAGAAAAACACCAACATAGAAATTCATATTATTTTATGGACATCCACACGTTCGGTTTTAGGTCTGTGAGTCATAATTTGGAAGATTTGAAGGAATTAATGAGAAAAATTTAGAATCGTTCTAGTCGCTTCAAAAGATAAATCATTTGTTTGTTTAATTAATAAAACTAGTTTAAGATCTTGGTATTTGTATAAGCTATTATTGTTTTGAAATTTTTTATTGTTCATATTCTTCCGCTGCAGACTTTTTCAAAACTAACAATAAAATTTACGAAAGCAATAAATCACTAATTAAAAATATTAAAATTGATGTCTTAAATTGGAATTTACTTTTTCTTTTCTAAACACTTTACACTGTAAATTGAACATTTAATTGCTTGTATTTACTTATAAAGACTCACAAGGATAACACCACCATAACAAAAATATAGCTTTGATATGTAACTGGATTATAATCAATTTTGACTCCCATTTAAAGTATGTGAAAAAAAAAAAAAAAGATATACGCATATAACTTTCTTCCAATATAGATTTATTTAAAATTCTAAAATTACTTTTAACTTAGACTTGTTTGAAATTTTTTGTCCATATCAAAAAAGACAATGTGAATGAGACATAGTCAAAATTTTTCAACCCAGCGATCAAAAAATTGTTGAAATAACCGGATCAATAATCAAACTTACTAAAAAATTTTGACCTTAGTTTAGCAGAGGCATGGTAGGGATTGAGATCCAAATTGGGGGTATTGGTGAGGTATTGCAAGTGGTGAACAAAAACGATTTAAGGTTTGTTGAAGAAGAATATAATTTAAAATTTATTGAAAAATAAAGTATTCAAATAATTTTAAACGTGTGAGATGATAATGAAAATTAGTTTTAATAATATTCAATAAGTCCCCTTTCTCAATATGATGGCCTTAGTAGACCTCTACAAGTTTGATACGCCATGTCATGCATTATGTCAAAATAATGTTATAATTGAACAATAAAGTGTTATCCAAAAAATAAAAATGAAGTAAAAAAAGAAAAGAAAACCGTTTTTCTTCGAACATGTTTGGACCAGCAATGAACCTTTTCCAACCACAACCAAAAATGAAAGAGAAAAAAAAAAAAACAGAAGAAGAAAAAGAGAGCAAATTTAAGGAGGGTAGAAATTAAGATCAAGAAATTACAGCACTTTCAAATTTGAAATGTCATATTTTGAGAACGACATTTTCTGCTTCTGTGCTAGACATTTATCCTATAATTGAATCACTTTTCCATATTTATTTGTTGTCATGCAAGTTTAATTGTCCCCTTTAAAGTAGTACCTCACTTGATTGTGATCAGATATCGATACTTAATTTGTATGCCAAAAAAAGAACTTCATGATCTAAAGTAAAAAATAAACTTGGCAATATAGTAAAAAGTGGGTCTATTACCATACCTCTTTTTTCTCTCCTCATACATTATTTTTTTAATTTTTTCATACAAAAATAACCCTATATAAAATTACATAAATATACATGTCTCAATTAAATTATAAAACTCTTTCTTTTCACACTCCTCAAATTCGCCCTGTAAATGCCATTGTTTATGCATTAATTAATGCGATCAAGATGCTTGTTGTAAACCTAGAAAGAAAATGTGGATATGAATTATGAATGACATATTGAATAAATTTAGAAAAGAATAAAGTACATATCTTTTTTTTTTAGAAAAAAAATATAGATTACTTTGTTAGGGTTTATGCCCTAAATGCATGTATATTTTGGATATTTATTGAATTAATAAAATAAAATTTTCTATTTGAATTTGTGCATAATTGATATGTCATTAAATATCAGAAAATCCCTGCTTTATTTATATGACCATAAATTTAGTATATAAGTGTTATATACATGAGGATTAAATTTATGGATAATAAACTAAATATAGTCCGTAATAATTAATTAAAGTTTGGTATCTTTAATTAAATATTATTAGTACGGTCTATTAACATTGAGAATGTAATAATCTTATCCGGATTATTGATGTGTTGACATCACAATGGAGGTACTTTATATGATTTGATTATATAGGATTGGATTAGACATGATTTGAATCTCACATAAATTCCGTTAACTGTTGAGAGTTCAAATAATGTCACTAGATGATCATATGTAGATCAATCTTAATCATGAGTAGTTATAGACTCCTATTTATAACATTATATTCTTTGACATACTTGTTAAATGTTTATTTTTAAACAGATCAAAATACTTGTATCTTGAGAGCATGATGAGATGAGTAGTTGGGAATGTAACTTACAGATATGGAATCCATTCCTTCCATTAGGAAGCTAGAAAGATGATTCCCTTGTGTATTGATTCATAACTTGAACAATTTGAGTACTCAATTTATAATAGATTTATAAATTAATTGTTCATTAGAGAATCAATGGTACACAAAGATAAAGATGTAATTGGAGAGGTAAACGGAATATGACCTAGCTTCAATTATAAATTGTCTATGGAGGATTGAATTACATGTAATGATTAAATCGATAGACTGCTCACTGTTTTCTGAGTAAATTAATTCTGTAATTTCAAGAGTGTAATTCCGGATTTTTGGTGGAGTAATACTAGAATTAATAAACTAAACAAATTAATTAAA
>JXTB01000415.1:26939-63037 GCA_002914805.1 Parasponia andersonii
TTATAACTACTGTAGTAAGCATGTGGGAGACAATTTTAGTATCTAAATATTAACGAGTAGCTTAACATCACGTACAAATAAAATGAGGACACCATCGTAAAAATGTCTAATATGACAACTATTCCATTAGCTGGAAGTTTGATCATATATATATAAAGGAAATCCTAGTAGATAATAAGTATATACTAAGTATTATTTTTTACATAGAAATTATACGCAACGTCCACACGTTCATCCAGTTGTGCTTGAGGTTTGGATTAGAAGATCGTAGTTGAGAAGACAGTAAAACTAGGATCTGCTGATAGTCTATAAGAGGTATTAGATTTATTCTCTTTGTATATTCCTATTTGCTATGAATTAATACTATGCACTCATATAGTCAATTATTTTGAGAAAATTTTTGAATGTTCCTGAGCTAATTTTCCGCTGCGAAAATCGTTTTTAAATCCAATATACTTATCCTTTCAAAAAAATATATATATATAGATTACTTGTGTTGTGACTAGATTGATTAAAACTTTTCTTTTATTGAATTAACGTTTTGTTCTTCTAGTATTTTTTTCTTTTTAGAAAAACTATATAGCTAGGTTGATTTATTTCATAGAAGAAACAAATGAGATAAAAATGATAATTCCAACTCCCATTTGGTGTAATAAACCGTAAGAAATAAAATCTATGGAGACAATTAATCTTGAAGAAAAAGATAAATCAAAGGAAGTAAACAAAAAAAAGTATATTGTTTTCAAAAATAATAAGTGGAAAAGTAATAAATGGGTGGAAAAATAAAATTTTTTTTCTTGATAACTAGTTTTGGAATTAATTAATATTTAAAATGGGTGAGTAAAGAAAATATTAAAATTTACAATTTTCTTAAAAGTATTTTTAGAAAAGGAGTGGAGAAAGAAAAAAGGATGACAATGGAGACACCTACGACAAATTAATAAACACATTTTCTCTTTTGAAAGGAATTAATAAACACATCCACAGAACAACAATGCATTTGAAAAAAATTATTAAAAATAAAAATAAAAACACAAAATTAATTGTAAATGACAGCTCGTATAAGCCTGTGAAATCCCAACTACAATAGATAAGATTTCATTCGTTTTATAATGATTGGAAATGGTATGTCATTTATATCTCTTTTTCCTTTTTTCTTTATCTTATTATTTTTATAAAAATTATCTTCCATTTTTGTCCAGTTCTTTTGAAAACTCTAATAGAACAAGAAGATTGTGGCAATTTTGTTGGGGCTAGGCGGTACCAAGGCAGTGAAATAGCACACCTTGTTCTGTCTAGGGTCCCTCTCCTTTGTTCATTTTTCTAATCTCTAGTAGTCCTGAAAAACGTGAAAAGATATTATATATATATATATATATATAGAGGTACCAATAGGTTTTTTTTATAGTTATTTTTTTTACCAATTAAAATTTATTATATATATTTTTTAATAATAAAAAATAAAATAATATTAATAATATATATTTTCTTATGTATATATCATTATAATTATCGGATCACCGTTACATGATAAAAATAATATATACACCTAAAAAAAACCAATCTAACTGCTAAAAATAATATATACACCTAAAAACAATTTCAATTGAATTGGCAACTAGGCAACCGTATATATTCCAACTGGACAAAGAGAAAGAACCAATTTTGTCTAGAGAGGAGTGGAAGAGCTAGAAAAGTAAGAAGTGCAAAAGAAGATCACAGTTTGTGTTCATAATTTGTCTTCACTAATACGATTAGTCTCTCTTACTAATCAAATGGGTTTGGAAATTAACCGCATATAATTAAAACTCAAGTATGAAGTATATATTTTAGTTTACTGTCTAGACTGATCTAGAGATAATTAATTAAACCTCTAAAGACAAAGGTGATCAAATCAAATATATTATGTTAGGAATATCATCGATTGAAAAAAGCCTTCATTTTCGGTTATGGGCATAAGACATTGTTTCATAGTATGCAATGTAGCAAACTAATTATATTGATTAATAGAAGGTATAATCTCTTCTGGCTAAACCAAAAAAAAGCTTAGATCCCAATTTTCCTCTAATGTCATCTTGTGGAAATATACACGTGGAAAGCAAAAGGCAAAGGACATGAGTGGAGAAAACCAGGCTAGAAAGCGAAAACACCAACTCCATTTCTTTGCTCCAAAACAGCACCCTTTTTGCCTCCAAGTCCCCCTCTCATGTGATATGATACAAGAAAAAGGACGGGCAGATAAAATCTAGTGCTGCTTTGTTTGGGTCTTTATTTTATTATTATAATTTAAGTCCCTTTTTAAAGACATAGAAATAATTAGTCCCTTGAATGAAAACCCTTTTAGAAGAATTTGGGGTCCCATATTTGCAGAAAGGGTCTCAAAGATTCGTTGCATAAATTAGTTTAGTAGTACAAGAGTTGTATATTGGATTGCATTATCCTGTGGTCTGTGGTCTAACCATTAGCTGATTGGAGCCGTGGATCGGTGGTTTATGTCGTACGGAATTTTCATCTTTACTATTAATTTAATTCAATGAATTGTTATTTATTGGGACCTGAAAACAAACTTCTTCATTATCGGACATTTAAAGGGCACGGTTCCACTATAAGGAGATAATTTCGTTCACACGGGTTTGCCTTTCACTGTGTGTTTTAATGAATAATTTTCCAACCGAAACACAAATAACTGCACTGTGTGCACATGTTCGTTAGAAGTATGGATTTCTAAATTATTTTTAGATCTTTTTTCCTACTTTTTATTGTCTTTCTTATCAATTTTTCCGAGATGTCAGATTGGGGACCACATCTCTCTCCTGAGAAAATTTTTTAAGCTAAATTAATTTGATAGCTAGATTTAGTCATGCACAAAAGGGCTCCACACCCTTTTTAAGAGAAACAAGTAAATAAAAGGTAATAATTTCGAGGTATACATATGTAGACATGTATAAATATGATGCATAGAAATAGACTTCTTATTTTGGCTACTTAATTGTTGGTTATTCAACATGATTCTCATCATAGAGACATAGTCATGTTAATTAGTCGTTAATTGAATTAGTAAAATCACGTGATTTAAAGCGAAACCAAAGGTAGCAAAAATATATATTGGATCATTCATCCATAGTCATTCTTCGTTTTGTTTTTCTTCCAATTTTTTATTTATTTATGAATTTGAACTTGAGACTCAACAGAAAGACATAATAAATTATTTTTATGTGGTCTTATTGCCCTCTTGGAACTAAATCAAGAACTGTGTTGATTGAGACAACTATTATAATTATGTAGAATTTTTTAACTTAAAAAGGAGAGAAAGAAAGAAAGGTCAATTCCCTCAAGATTAAACCACAATATTCTTTCGTCCCAAGCGGTTCAACCATATATTCTTTTTTTCCTATATATCCTATATGATGATCAGATAATTTGGAAGTATACGGGGAATTCCGATCGGATCGATATATATGGTCCGACTTCTTTGTTTTTAATTATTTTAAAAAGAATATAACGATCATTTTATTATGAATAATGCTTGAGGAACAATTTTGTACAAAAATTTTAATACTAATATATATAACATATGATTTATCATTAGTGATAATGTTTAATTTATTTGTAATAAATTTTAACATACTAATTAAATAGTAATAATTTATATATTACATGGTACAAATTAGAATGTCTAGTATTATCCTTTTATTATTATCACCGTCATTTTTTATAACTACTGTAGTAAGCATGTGGGAGACAATTTTAGTATCTAAATATTAACGAGTAGCTTAACATCACGTACAAATAAAATGAGGACACCATCGTAAAAATGTCTAATATGACATCTATTCCATTAGCTGGAAGTTTGATCATATATATATAAAGATTAATGATAGTAATTAATGAATCAATTTATTCTATCACTTTATTATCCAAAATTTTAAGTTATATAGTAATGATCTTTCAATTATATAATTATTACAACAATGATTCTTTTATTATAAATTGTTAAATATTTAATAGTACTATAAAATTTGGTAATCACAGTTAAGAATGCAATTGAATTTTTAATTTACAAATTACTAAAATTTATATAATTATTGTAACACTGAATTTTTCTTTTACACAAATTTAAATTTTTAACAAAATAAATCATGTACAAAACATACAGTTTGGTGATTATATATAGTCGAGAATGAGATTCAGACTCATGGAAGTAAAGATTAACCAATTATATAATTTATTTATGATTATTTTGTATTAAAAAATTAAAGATTTATGACAAATGGGACATTATGTTACGGTTGTATAATTCAGGTATTAGTAAATGAAAGCTCAAAGGTCAAAATATTACTGTGATTATAATTTAGGAGACATTATTCTTATTAATTACCTTGTAAAAAATAGATTTTGTTTATTATTTTGTTTTTCTAACCACTTTTATTAATTTGTTTTACTTAAACAGAACCTCTGTTTTGGAAAAATTTTGATAAATAGACTAAACCTCTAATAACTTTCCACTTGTCGCCCGAGGCACTTTTCCTTTATATACATTATATAAACCCAAGAACCGTCCCAATTACTTTGCAACCGCCTAATAATTTAACGAAGCAGAGGCCTGGCTTATATCTCACAACTCATATTTATATTCCTTCTCCGGCCGGAAAAGGTATATATATAACCTAATTAAGCCATGGCCTACCCTACAATAGGTGGCGCCGCCAACATATCGGCCGGTATTAGCGGCGGCGTCACCGTGGTTGACTGCCATAAACAAGTCCGCTCATGGCGGCTCCTTGGCTCTCTCATGGACCTACTCATCCCATGTTGCAATATCAACAACGACAACAATAATGATCATGATCATGATCATCATCAACAAGACCAAATAACCAAACAGCATCGACAGACCAAGTTCCTCAAATCCCACTACTTGTACTATTCCCAACCTAGGTTGTCTTGCTCCTCGTCCTCATCTTCTTCCTCTTCCTCTACGTACAACGTTGTCACTGGTACCATATTCGGATACCGCCGAGGAAAAGTCAACCTCTGCATCCAAACATCCCCCAAATCATCTCCCAGCAATGTCCCTCTTCTCCTTGTCGAACTCGCCGTTTCGACCACGACACTCGCCCGCGAAATGCGTGGCGGGTTTCTCCGAATTGCCCTTGAGAGCCAGGGTAGTTCCAGTTCTCCGGGGCAAAATAGTAATTACAACACCACTCTTTTGTCCACCCCGGTTTGGACGATGTACTGTAACGGCCGGAAAGTTGGTTACGCCGTTAAAAGGCTGCCGGCGAAGGGTAACTTGGAGGCGCTGAGGCTCATGGAGTCAGTGGTGGCCGGCGCCGGCCTTATTAGCGGGAAAAAACTACAAAACCGGAACGACGTCGTTGATGAGGACAATGAGCTTATGTACTTTAGAGCCAGCTTTGAGAGAGTTTGCGGGTCAGAGAATTCTGAGTCGTTTCATTTGATTGACCCGGATGGGTGTATTGGTCAGGAACTAAGCATTTTCTTTTATCGTTCACGGTGAAGGGATTTTTTTTTGGAAGGATATTAATCACTTTTGCCTGTAAATTATAATTTTTACCCCAAATTTTTCTCTTTTTTTTGAGCGGTGCTATAGCTTTTGTTGTAGCAGGGCTTTTATCTTAATTTGGGCTATTAATACTTTTTTACAGGTTTTTTAATTTGGAGATTAATGTGTACTCTTTGATTTTCTTGTGTTGGTTAAGATCGTGCTCAAGTAAATTTGAAACCTTATTAGTCATTTCGCATATATGTTTCTCGTTTTTTTTTTCTTTTTTCTTTTTTCTTTTCCCCTCTTTCTAGAGCTTTATTTGATAGTAGATGTTATAATATTGTATATTCTTAATTAGTTACTGAATATGGAAATTTCAATGACTGAGTGTCCCTAAAAGTGACTTATACACACAGTCGTCGAAAAATAGTAGTACTATAGTTTTAATTATATATAATGCCAACTGAAACTGCCGAGAGCTTGACATATTGCGTTGTCCATGATACAAAAATTCAATATAATTGATTAATTATGAAACGAACCCTTTAATATATCACCAAATTTTACGACTGAGAAATTGACTTGCTAACTAGCTCTAGTCAATAGATAAACCATACGTCAAATTCAGTCTCATGATAATCCTTTTCGCAAGATAAATTGGGAAAAAAAAAGCTAGTAAAAAGAGCTAGGCATATTGGCTACATATTAAAACACATAGCCTTCCATCTTTTCCATTTTGTTTTTGTTTATTTTATTCTTAAACAGTATTTATCTGATGATGGATTCTGGAAAGAACACATATAATTTTGGTGTGGGACTGTGGGGCTTTTCTTCAAAATGGGTATGCAGTTGCATGAGCTGTTTGTGATTCCCTTTGTCGTTGCATTAAGAAATGCACATAACGACGTGTGTACTCCGATTCTACAACTCTCGTCTAAAGTCCATATATTAATTGATTCACACAAAAGCTTTGATATCATTATTATCTATATTACGATGATATCCACTACTGAAGCTTTGCCATACACTATAATATCGAGAACATTGACGAAAACTCTCTCTCCTTTCTTTTTTTCTTTTTTCAAAAAAGAGTAAATAATATTGTTATGGGCTAAAAAAGAATTCATTATAGGTTAACTGCCAAAAAAAAAGGGGAGAAAATTACATGAGATACCCTTTTTGACATTCTGTGTAAGTATATGCCGTATTTCTAAAGTTTTAACTTTTATATATTTTTTAAAATTATCAGAGTTATTTTTACTAATTTATCCTTACGTTCTTAAACCACAAAAAAAATGACTAGCGGTCGTAACCCCCAAAAAATAGAGAGATAGAAAAAAAAAGAAAAAAAATACAACCCCGACTTAGCTTCTTCTTGGTGCTTGGTGAGAAATCGATTTTCCCCAGCAATTTTCCTAGAAAACAAACAGATTTACCAACACTCCGCTCCGGCCAAGCTTTCTGGCTAATTCTCCAACCTCCGGCGATCCTCTTTACTCCTCGCTGGCCTCCGATCGTCTTAGCTTCGTCCTGCACTTTCTTGCTAACCCAAACTTTCAGCCTCATTTTCGTCCTCTGGTAAAAAGCTCCATCCTTTTCCTCATTTTCAGCCAATTCTCCTCTCTCTCTCTCTCTCTCTCTCTCTCATCCATTATTTTCCAGCTCAAATTTTCCACAGCCCTAGAATCTATCAACCTCTGATTTGAATTGAAATTAATTTTTCGCAAAAAGAAAAATCAATACTTCTCTTTTCGAAATTATTGTCCGCAGAAGCTTTAGGGAGCTATGTAGGGTGGTGGTGGTGGTATCTATTGGGGACGAAATGAGGTCTCCGACTTCAAAGGAATTGTGGTTCTATTCGCTTATGTTTCGATTCTCAAGAACGAATAAAAGAGTTACGTAGATTTGCATGCCTCTCTTGGTTGGAATTCTCTTGTTTCCCATGCCCATTTTCTCGATGCGTAAGATTTTTTTTTCCCTTTTTTTTAGATAGAAATACATTAATGTGGAGAGATGAAGCCAGTTAGCACAATTATCAGTCGCATCATTGTCACCTTGATCACAGTTGTTCATGCTTGCGTGGGCCTCTTACACTAGTTATAGGCTTACAACTGAGCCAAGAAGAGACAACAAGTATTATCCCCTGATATTTCCAATCGAGGTAGTGACTATTGTGTTTGGTTCAGTTTATATTATTATTGGACTTGCCATAATTGCAGATCTAGCACTATCCCTGACAGTGCAGTTACTGCTGAGACACAAGAAGGGAATCATAGTTCATGAAGATCACGAGATAGAGACTAAAAGTTCTGTTTGAAATCAACTATGATGCATTACATAAGGTGTCCGTTGTCCTGTAGTTTTTGATTGGTATTAGAGCATAACTCTTTAAAGAGTATATTTCTCAATGAAGCAGGAAAAGTTTATTCAAGAGCTTGCAAATGCCAAAGAAAGTAGTTAATTACACATACCACTTATTTCTAAGAATACTTGACTGAGTTTGCTTTGTTGGGTCTGTCATTATTTCCTAATTTTCTTCTGATTGATCGTACTTTATTTTATTTTTTCCGGGTATATATGTTGAGCTTCTGGATTTGGTTTTAGTTTTGATTTTTTTTTTTTTTTGGGTAGGTTTATTGTAGTGGGTTTGAAAAAAGGCCTCTATAATTGATTGTAAGCTGTTTAGAATGTAATTAGTTGCTAAAGTTTAGATGCTATATAAAGTTGTGTTAGAGCAACTTGTGATTTTGCTTTAATTTAATTTTTTCTACTTTATTAATCCGTAAGAGGCTGTATGTAAAAAGAGAGTTACTCTGTAAGCGGATCCGTTTTAGTACTCACTTTGAAAATAATGTCTATCACATGCAACATCATCTGACATTTAATGTTTACAGTCAATTGATGCATGGGGAACAGTTGATGAATTGATCAATAATGCAGGTCTGCAGTAGAAACTTCACGGTAGCAAAATTTCATCTTTTTTAGCAGTGCATTTATCTTTTTATTGTGGATATTTATATTGAGAATTGAAGTTGTGTTGTCTTGGACCCTTTACCATAAAACGTAGAAGAAGACGCACACGAGTTACTATTATAAAAAGTGGTAAGTTAGTGGTATATAAAATAATTTACTTAAAAAAAAAAAGAAGAGAAGGCAATATTAATTATATTTATTCACTTAAGTGGAAATGTAAAAACCCGGAATTTTCGAGGGTAATTTGGGCATTTTACCAATTTTCCGGATAAAATATTGTGGGGACTAATTTGCAAAAGTTTTGTTCGGGTAGACTAAATTGCAAATTTTGGGGGACCAGATTGATAGAGATTTGAAATTTTGGGGACTTATGTGCAATTTTTGAAAAATTGCACAGCCCAATATAAGGGGGCCACGTGGACCTCTCAGCTCACAGCTCTCTCTCTCTTCTCTCTCCTCCCTCCCCCGAGCTCTCNGGAAAAGTGTTGGTAAATTAATAGTATATTAGTGATTTACATGAGAAAAAGGAAATGGTGGTAAATTATTAGTAAATTAGTGATTTACTTGATGGAAAAATGGCGGTAGAATAGTGGTATATTAGTGATTTACATGATGGAAAAATAGTGGAAAAATAGTGGTATATTAGTGATTTACTTGAGAAAAAATGATGGAAAATAAATGGTTTATGAATGATATACATAAATAAATGTATTTAAAAAAAAAACCAGGGGCTTTAACAAAAGTGCCCCTTTCTTTTGGTCTCATGTTCACTAAATATCGATTTTTAATTCTACGAAGAAAGATATTCTTTTTTTTTTTTTCATTCATACTTTCTTAATATTAAATTTACTTTCACTTGCTTGCTCAGATTCAGGGACTCTCCTCTTTCTTTATAATTAATAAATAAGTAATTTAATAAAGGCACACTAGTTAATATACCATTGTATATTGGTGGTAAATTAGTGATATTTATTTTGAGGTCATAGTAAATAAGTGATGTACCTCTTTCTATAGTGGTAAATAAATAATTTACAAAGGGTATAATGGTAAATATACTACCATCTATAAGTAAAATTTTTCTAAAATGGTAAATATGCTACTGTCTATAAGTGATAAAATTTTTTAAGTCATGGTAAATAAACTATATACCATCTATTAATAGTGGTAAATAAGTAATTTACTATGAGCATAATGGTACATATGCTACCGTTTATAAGTGATAAAATTTTTAAAATCATGGTAAATAAATTATATATCACATCTTAATAGTAATAAATAAGTAATTTACCAAGGGTATAATAAGTAAAAAAGTTTTAAATTATGATAAATAAATTATATACCACATCTTAATAATGATAAATATGCTACCATCAATAAGTGATAAAAATTTTTTAAGTTTTGGTAAATAAATTATATACTGCCTTTTAATAGTGGTAAATAAGTAACTTATTAGGAGTATAATGATAAATGTGCAACCATCTATAAGTTGTAAAAAATTTTAAGTCATGGTAACTAAATTATTTTCCACTTCTTAATAGTAGTAAATAAGTAATTTATTAGGAGTATAAAGGTAAATATGTTATCGTCTATAAGTAATAAAATAATTATCATGATAAATAAATTATATATCAATTCTTAATAGTGGAAAATGAGTAATTTACCAAAGGTATAATGACAAATATGTTACAATCTATAAATGGTAAAAGTTTTTAAATCATGCTAAATAAGTAATTTACCGTGAGTATAATGGTAAATATGCTATTGCCTATAAGTGGTAAAAATTTAAGTCACAATAAATAAATAATTTACCACCTCTTAATAGTGGTAAATAAGTAATTTACTAAAAGTATAATGGTAAACATAAATCATTATTATTAAAAAATGGATATATTTATTAATAAAATCAAAAAGGGATAGTTACTAAGCTATACCTTAAAAAAATGGGGTATTTTTGTTCAATCCTTAAACTCTAAAAGATAGAGGAAAGTAAACCACGTACCTATTTTCTAAGTTATATGTTAATAAATATCTATTTTTCATTTCTTGACCTATATATCATTTTTAAGTTTTAATAATTATGGTTTACCATTATACCCCTATAGAAGTTAATTTAACATATTCATGTATATAATTAATTTATCAACATACATAATTCATTTACCGATGTTTATAATTAATTTACCAACATATGTGATGTCTACATACATAATTCATTTACCGATGTTTATAATTAATTTACCAACATATGTGATTCATTTATCATAGTATATAATTTATTTACTAATGTATATAATTAATTTACTACTATATATATAATTTATTTACCGGTATATATAGTTAATTTACTAGGTACATAATTAATTTACTAGTGTGTAATTGATTTATTGGTGTATAAAATTTATTATAATAAAAATATATATTAATGTTGACAAAATGAAAAAAAAAATAATTATTTTACTTTTTTTTAATGGTAATAATCAATTAACTGGGTATATAAATGCTAATAATATTAATTAATGATTAAATCTGTAATATATAATTTACCATGAATATGTCCTGGCATATAAACTGATTTACCAGTAAAAATAATTACTCAATCATTGTAATGTGCCATAATATATGATTGACATACAATCAACTCTATCAGCTGACTTATTACTATAAGTGACTATTCATGACTACTTTACCGTAATAGTTAAATTGATCTAACAGTTATTAAATTTCTTATTAACCACTTATTTTCTATGAATCTCTAAGGAAAGCCATTATATCTAAATCGTTCATTCGTTTTCAAGGACAAATGCCTACTGTTGATGTTCACGTGCGAATCATCATCTTCTTGAACTCCTTAAAGTTGAAGCTTCAATCGCCATCGGTATTGATAGATCTATTCAATTAGGAAACAAAGATGAGCCCGTTCTTGTCAAGGTCACAGAGATTGAAGGTGTCTTTAAGCTCCTTGTTTCCGGCGGCGGTGGTGACTCCAGTGCCACCGCACTGGTCAGCGTCCGATCTACGATGAAACTCGCGAATTTCTTGATATCAATCTAGCCATCGACGTCCTCGTGGATCTTTGCCATTATGTGCTTAACCTCATCAGAGGAAGTCTTTCTTGGAGCTGAACGTAGGGAGCATCCCTCTAAGCTCGCCGCAGGAGATTTCGCTATCACTGTTGTTGTCGAACTTATTAAATATCTTCTGAACATCATCCAATAAGATTGAGATAGATCTAAGGGTAAGTTTGAAATTAAACAAAAATTAATAATAAAAATGGATATTTCCGTTTGCGAAATTAAAAAAGGATACTTTTTAAACAATATCCTGAAAGTGGGACATTTTTGTTCAAAGCCCGAAAAAAACCCCCAAAATTTCAACTTTTCACAATTTAAAAGACTAAGTAGATAGAAGGCCATTTTTAGGCCCATAACTCGGTACGTGACTATGGCCTGTTATTATAGGAATATGTCCGCACAACTTACTTGTTGAAAATCTACTACTGAAAACACCCTTGAAAGCCCATAACTCATTTTCATCAATATTTTCCCTCTCTTTCCCACAAGTTCCGTCATTTTCTCATCTGTTTCCCTTAGTCTCTGAATTTCTCTCATTTTCTCCTCACTTTCTATCACTTTCTCTAACCACCAAAATTTTCTTGCACATTTCTCTAACCTTTAAAACCTCTCTGTAAAATACATTCTGAAACGAAAAAAATTTCCAAAAACCCCTGAATCCCATTTCGAAGCAAAGGTCGAAGTTCATTACCGAAATACTTAGGTTCATAATGATCTCCATAGACAAAATCTTCAATTAACAAGAATCAAAAGCCAAGGTTCATTCCGTGGACGAATACTCCATAGACAACATCTCCAGTTCATTATTACAAAGGTATATATTTCTATTCTACTCTATTATCATGAGCTATATATATACATATATGTGTGTGTATGTGTGTTTTGATGTACATATATAATCTTGATTC
Source organism: Parasponia andersonii (assembly GCA_002914805.1). Lineage (NCBI taxonomy): Eukaryota > Viridiplantae > Streptophyta > Magnoliopsida > Rosales > Cannabaceae > Trema > Trema andersonii. The sequence continues at coordinate 39,401 of JXTB01000415.1, forward strand.
TTGAATTTTTGTTAGGTATATTAATTTCGTATATAAATTTGCAAAATCAATATATATATTTTAGAAATATAAATTTTCAAATCGGTATATACATCTTAGGGTTTATAAATTGGGTCTGTGCTTTATTAATGAAGCTCAAATGATATTATGAATCATTTTTTAGTTCATGGTTAAGTTTTCTTTGTTAGGTATATGAAGTTGGGAATCTGGTTCATACATTTTACGGGTTCTAATTTTATTTGTTTCAAGGATTTATGAACTACTGGATGGGTAGATTGAATTCAAGAAATTCTCTAATATATTATCATGATTATTTAATTTCTATTTTATTTATGAATTTAAGTAATGGTACATAGAGTTCATAATTTAAGTAATGGTACATGGATTTCTATTCTTATGATATTTAAGTATTTGATGAACTACCAAAAAGGAATATTATAGCAATTAGATAGTGTATTTTCTTTAGTTCATGTGCTACAATGATTTGGTATATAGTTAATATGATAAAATCAATGGATATAGCATGGCAAGAAGTAGTACAAGTGTAATCATTTCTCTTTTGTCTTAATATAGTTCGTACATTTTAGGAATTTTAATTTTATATGTATATATGAGAGCTCCCTTTGATTCATAAGTTTATGGTTCATAGGCATGTTTCATAACTATGTACTAGTTAAAGCATTTGATAAATTGCCCGAATGAAAATTTCCATCGATTTCAATGTTTTTTTTTTCTATGTTATTTTCGGCATATAGATCTTGCTTCTTATTAAAGAAATTTCTGGTATATATCAGTATTTAAAGGTTGCAACTAATTCATTTCAAGATGGTTCATGGTGTATTTTCTTTATTTATGACCAGTAAATTATACTATAAATCTACTTTGATGTAGATTTTAGATTCATTATTATTTAGATTCATTATGTAACTCTGTAGTTGAATTGAATTTCTTGTTTATAAAATATTATGTTTGATTTATGAATTTTTGTCTTCATTTAACAAATTTTTATATTAAGTACTTATTGTCGTTCTTTTAATTACTATTTAGTATATGAACTTGGGTATCTGCTTGGTTTTCATAGTAGTTCATAACTTTTTCATAATAGTTTATGAATTTTTTTATAATGGTTCATAAATTTTTCAGTATTTATTTAATTAGCGTTTGGTTAATACATTTATGTGTTTAATTCATAACCTTTTGCATCTAGTTCATATTTTTACAGAATTCCAATTAAAATAGAGTATATTGTACCAGAACCTAAGAAAATCCAAATATATTTCTCAAAGATACATATAATACAACTCATCCACGATAAAATGAGTGTGCAATAGCGGACAATTTAGAAAGACATGCTTTAGACATTTCATAAATATGAGAGTAAGAAGAACCATCCTATAACTCATTCACTATTTACTTCTAAGATCGATACCATACCCTAGCAATGATGAAACATGGTTCAAGGTCAATGGATATAAATATGTATTTTATCTGAAGTAGTATACAATGATTATGAGGCTCAAGACCAAAAAAGTAATTGACTTAAAGAACATAATCTACAAAGTGTGGGAGATTTTAGAAAATTTTTCTCCCTAGAAAAAAAAAAAGTAAAGAAGTAGGAGATAAGAGAAAAGTTTCAATCATATGGTGGCAAGAATGACGAAATGATGATAAAGCTCTACAAGCTATACATACTTTCAGATTTCTTAATTGGAAATCAATAAGAATTTGATTAAAACAGAATATGTTGATATTGTAGACATTAATTGGATGTGGGAGGACTACTATTGGGGAAGAATTTCATTTGAGAAAGCAATAGAGTACATCAAGTCAGCACCTAGCAAGCACTATTTCTCCTAGTATCCCCTATATGGATGTCCAGTTACTCTTCAAATTTGGAGTTATGAGATACTAACAAACATGTGAATATATGTTGAATCAAGAGGACATTTTTATCTAAGAATCACGAACTGGAATACAACCAAACAACCTAACTTTGATGAGATCTCTGAAAATATTTTCCAAGACCCTGATATAAGTAACAAGTTTATGACTTTTACATAATGATTGATGTTTTTTTTTTATTTTGTTAATCAGGTTCATTTTTTTTCTATGTAGTTCATGATTTTTTTTATAAGCTTAAACTATTTCCTTGCTTAAGTTTGAAATTTATGTTTTTCAAAACCCTAATGTAAGTAAATGGATCGTGTTTTTATAAATTTTAGACTGATTCATAGCATTCATATGCTTTTTGGATTAAAATGCTACTTGTTTATAATGTTAATATACTGGTACATGAGAATTATATAATAGTCCATAGGTTTCTGTTATTGGTACATAGATTTTGATCAACCACTCTAGATGTTTTTTGTGACAACTACATTAAGAGAGCCTAGACAGAATATATTGATGATAATAGAAAAGAAATATTTACTTGGGACAAGAAACCTCAGTGCTTTCTAGTAAAATGTGTCAATGGAAAGGGTATGGCAGTGGGTAGAAAGTGGTTTGAAATAAATTGCATCTATATACCTATCTTTATGAAAGGACTTAAAGACTAGGTACTTGCTGAAATAGACTTAACAGAACTAAAAATAAATGTTTATGACAGCATGGCATCACCGACACATCAAAATAATGTGAGGGAAGTACTTACTATCTACATAATTATAATCTCATTTCTCTTGGAAGCCAAAACATTTTATCAAGAGAGAAAGGAGATCAGGAAGGGAGACTTCGCCTTACACTTTATAGAAGATATCAAAATACAATAAAATGGGTAAGATAACTCTACAAAATCAATACTAGTATATAAGAAATTAGTTGTGGTACATGAATTTTAATACTCAGTATATGACTTATAAACTTAGTTCGATAATTTAGTCTGATACATTCTAATTTGAATGTGGTATATAGTTTATAATGCATGGTATATGACTTATAAAATTTGACAGTTTCTCTTATAAAAATAGGAGTGATTATGGGATGTTTATAATCAAGAGTGCAGAGGCGTTAACGATGGATGTTGATATAAAGGAATCATGAGGCGTTAATTTGGCAGTTTCTCTGATGAAAAACAGGATATACATGTGATATAGAAACAGAAATATAACTTAAGTTATTGTACTAAATAAAAGTATGAAAGTAATATAGAAAATATGGTCTTCTTTTGGTTTAGGGAAAATAGTATGATTTTTTGATTTTTTTTATTTGAAAAGGATTATTGTACCAAATACTTTTAATTCGAAACGTATTTAATACTAGAAAATTTTTTTCTTACTTCTAAACTGTTACTTATTTGCTTTTAGTTATTTACTTTATGATGTACACTTGTAATCTAAACTCTTTAGGAATGATAATATTTTTTCTTCATAGGTCGTACGAATTAAAACTCGGTATATATGCTCAAATATCATAGTATGTATATAGTCATTATTGTTCATATAATTTCAAAGAATGTATATATGTAACATGGTATATAGCTTAATATACTATGAAAATAGTTTAATATAACAAGAAAAAAAATTCATGTACTTGTAAATGAGAATAGATAGAAACAAAATACAAAATATTGAATATCTAAGTTAAGAAACCTAGTATATAACCTCATATACATTGATAAAAATTCCATATACCAGGACCAATAATTCACGTATCTGAAAGTCTAAGAATAAGAGCTAGAAATAAAAGAAAAATATCCTATACTTAAGTAATAAATCTAAAATATAGCTCCATATACCATGACCAAAAATTCATTATATAAGAACACATAAAAAGAAAATAAAAATACGTAATATCTCATTGTGATGTATCTGAATCTTGTACATAATCTCATTTACCGTGACACAATTTCTATATATCACGACCAAATTTTATATACCAAAATTTTTGGTAGACTTCGGAGCACAAGGTTGAAGAAATTGAGAATTCAATTGTGCTTAGTTAGATGACAGTAGGTCGTTGAAATTTTCTTGTAACTAATTGACGCATAATCAATAAATTTCATATAATTTCGCACATGGTATATATGTAATATGATATATAGCTTAATATATTATGCCAAACTTTTAATATACTTAGAACAAAAATTCATATACTTGGAAACGAGAACAGATAGAAACAAAATAATAAAATATCGAATATCTACGTTAAGAAAATTGATATATATATATATATATAAAACCTTATATACTATGATAAAAGTTCCATATACCAAGACCAATAATTCATGTATCTGAAAGTGTAAGAATAAGAGCTAGAAATAAAATAATAATATACTATACTCTGAATCTGGTTTATAACTCTATATACCATGAAAAAAAATTCATAATGTATGAACAAATGGAAAGAAAATAAAAATATCTAATATCTCAATGTAATAAATTTGAATCTGATACATAACCTCATATATTATTATAAACTTTCTATATACCACGACCAAAATTTTATGCACCAAAATATAGAAGAAAAAAAACCCTCGCATGATAACAAAACAAACTACAAAATCAATAAAAAGAGAATATTGATCCCCACAACTTTTCTTCTTCTTTGAAACACATAATTCAACAAAAATTAGATTTCAATAAGTTTTTCAGTTATGCTCAAATTTTTTGTGTCAACCATACTTGACTTGATTATTTTTTTAAAACTCATCAGCTGAAAGAATCTTTTTCTTTTTAGCCTGCCAGCACTGGCGTTTTCAATATTTGGTGGAAGAATAACTTACTCTTTAATGAAGTCTGCTACATTCCAATCAGCTTGGCTTCTGAGTGAGCAAACTATTCCGTCACAAATATTTTGATAAGTAGTATTCTTAAAAAAGTGAGATGTATATTTATAGTAGCTCAAATTAAACCTACTCACTACAACACATACATACGAGAACAGAACACCTTCAAAATGCTACCTCTTACAACTACAAGTATGTTGTACCAAATACATAATGAGCTCTGAATTCTTATAAAGAACTTATCGTATGAATAAGATAAAATCAATGAATAAGATATATTAATTAATCTAGTATATGTAATCATGTACCACATTCAAAAAGATATATACTAAGGCAAACAACCAATATACCAGATGAAGAAAAAAGAACACAAAAAAAAAAAATCTAATTTATAGTTATTATCCTTGCAAACTCAATTTACTTTCGCACTTTTTCTTCTACTCAAGGAGTGAGCACTCATTTTAAGTATGAAGCTACAAATGAATAACGAGAAAACTAATCTTACAACTTCTGCCTTATTGCCTCTAGCAAAGAAATAACTAATACACACATCTATCAACCAAAGAGAATATAACATATCACTAAATCAATATACTATACACCTTAAATAAATATATAGTACATAAATTTTTCTTCTTGATTCATGCAGATATGAACTAGATATATATATATATATATATATATATTCGTATACCATAAATAAAAACAGGTATACCTAGTAAAGATCTTACTTGACTCAAAGTCAAATTTATATTTTCTGATATATTACTTGTCATTGTATTATATCTTCTTCTAGTAGCATAACAATGAGCTCATTTCGCATATCCAATATCTTCTGATAAGTACTTATGAATATCTGGTTTGATATCAATTATTTGATACATACAATCATCAAAATTGGACTTAATATAAGCTATTGCATACTTTTTGAACAACTCATTATTACCAAAAAACTTCACATGAGTCTTCAAATTTTTCAACAAATGATACATGTAGTATACATGCTCAGCCTCTGGATATACAAGAGGTACGACGTTCAAAATACCTGGGTGCCTATCCAAAATGATTACTAAATCTATACGAACCTTTATGGTACTCCTTAAATATTCAAAAATCCAATGTCAAGATGAGTTATTCTTTGAATCACCGAAACCAAAGCCTAGAGGGAAAATATGATTATCAACATCCTTCATAGATGTATTGAATAGTATGAAAGTGTGATATCAAAAAGGTCGCATCAACTGATATAACCGTCCTACAATGACGCAAACCTTTAATAAAAGCTCTAAATGCCATAAAAAGATATAAAAAACTCTCATCTTTATCAACTTCAAAATCAGTATATGAGCTTATATGGAAAAAAAAACAAAAAAAATACATATACTGGTTCAATAGGTATATATATACACATATATCAAGTTATAATATCCATGTACCAAATATGAAAACTTATATACTACCAAAAATCAAGACACACACTAGTTCAAGGTACATATACACATGTACCACATTATAATATCCATATACTAAACACAAAAATCATATACAACCAAAAAATCAAAACACATACAGATTCAATAGGTATATATACACATGTACCCAGTTATAATATTTATGTACCAAACACGAAAAAAATATATGCAACCAAAAATCAGAACACACACTGATTTAGTAGTATATACACATGTACCAAGTTATAAAATTCATATACCAACATGAAGAAATATATACAAAAAAAATTAGGATAGAAAAATAAACATATTTGGGTTCAAACTCTTTAAAGCTGCCAGGTATGACAGAATCAAACAATAAGAGTCCTCCGTATAGCCATCAACAACAATATAGGTAAGTTCTTGAGCAATCCAAGCTTTAAAATAGCTAGTATTTACATGATATTCTATGTGTGTATAATTAATAATGTCTTGAGGAATCACTTGTCTATTCTTATTTTCCTTAATATTGTTCAAAATACACTCATAAACAAATTTGCTAATGGCTTGCCTATGGTCATGGATAATATCTAATGAGCAAGCATGCTCACTAACATACTTACAAATGATCCATAAGCCACTTTGTCTACACCTAGAAGTACGAAAAGACCAAACACATCTTAAACCAACACATACAATCGAAAGCCTATCTGGGCTAGACTTTACTATTTTATACTCAAAATTTTTTTTCATGGAAAATAAACTTAGCCTTTTGCAACATTTTCTTATCAACAAACATGTATTTTTTCTTCAGGTCGTCCAAGTTATTTGGGTCTACTAATAACTTTTCACATCATCAAAATTAGGAGAATTGCTAAAAGTGGGAATCAAAATAGAAGAAACAATAAAACTTTTGGCTCTGTGGGAAGATGAACCAACCTCAAATGTCCTTATTGAACTACTACATTTGGAAGATGAACCAATATCAAGAACATATGTTCCATTCCCTAAAGAGGATGAGCCAACCTCAACTACACTTGAATCTCTACCCAAAAAAGAAGAACCATGCTTATCAACAGATGAACCTTTCTCTAACAAAGATGAACTAATAGGACCAAAACTAAGTCTGCTCATACTTATATCCTCTAAAAGTACCTCATCATAAGTAATGATGAGAAGGTACTTCATACCATTATCATCCTTTGCCATATACAAAAACCAAACCAATCCACTGTCACTCTTAATCTCTAAAAGATTATTTCTAGAACTATCATAATCCATTTCAACAAACAAATGAACCATATATCTCAATCTATCAAGACCTAAATAAGGCTTTTTGAAAAGAAATTCAATACTCTCTAAATACATTGTCGCTTCTTTAATCAAAGAACTAGTGAATCTAAAATCAACGTACTTTTTATTCTCGTCCTAACGACCATCATACTATAATAATAAAAAAAATAATTAACAAAAATTCAATAGTAACAACATGATAAAAAAAGTTTCTCTACACTACATAAATAAGCATTTGTACAAAAATTCATGAACCTAGAAATGAGAACACATAGAAACAAAATAACAAAATATCAGATATCTAAGTTAAAGAACCTGATATATAACCTCATATACAATGACAAAAATTCCATATACCAAGACTTAAAATTAGTAAACCTCAAAGTATAAGAACAATAGCTAGAAACAAAATAACAATATCTTATACTTAAAGTAATGAATATGACATATAGTTCCATATACTATGACCAAAAATTCATTGTGTAAGAATACATAGAAAGAAAATAAAAAAAAAATCCAATATCTCAATGTAATGAATCTGAATCTAGTACATAACCTCATACACCATGACAAACTATTTATATACCACAACCAAAAGTCTGTGAACTAAACCACATAATAATTGACATGGTAATCAACAATAATCATATAAAAGAAATACTATATACCATGATAAAAAGCACATACACAAAAACCAAAAAACTATGAATCAAACAAGAATATTAAATATCTTTAATAACTAAACAATAGAACAATAATAACATATACCACTACAATAATAATATATACTATGACAAAAAAGTAAAAAATTATTACTAATTACATAGTATAATTCCAAAAAACATAGCCATCAGGAAAAAAAAGAAAGAAAAAGGAAAACAAAGATTAGACCTAAATTAACAATAATTGTAACACAAATTAGAAGCACAAATGAAAATCTTCAAAAACATACACAATATAACCAAACACAAAAAATATAGATATGATTAAAAAAAAGAAAATCAAAATCAAAAAAACAATGCATACCTAACAAGATCAAATTCAAAGTCGAACTCGACTAATACAAAAGAATAAATTGACCAAGTTATTGGAGAAGAAGAAGTAGAAATAGAAAAACATCAGAAAAGATGAAGATGAGCCCAAAAACACTGGAAAAAAAGGAGAACAAAAATAACACCCGAAAATAATGAAATTTTGCCAATGATTCAGGAAGAATGACAGAAATTTGAAAAGAGGAATATGAAAATTCAATATCTAAACGGTAAAAAACCAGAGAAGATCGAGAGAGAGAGAGAGAGAGAGAGAGAGAGAGAGAGAGAGAGATGGAAAAAGCAAAATAGAAAAAACCGGAAATTTTAATTAAGGGAAACATTGGAAAACTAATATTTATTAGCTAACAGTTATTTAATTTTTAAACGGGTGGATATTTTACTATAAATTGAAAGGAATGGACATTCACTGAGTCAAATCTAAAAAAATGGACATATACTATAATTTCTCTGATTTAAACCATATGTTTTGGTTTTTACCCCAAAAAAAAAAAAAAAACACCCTCACATTGTGAAATTCAAAAAATTTGTACACTACGTCTATATTTTTATTGGTTTATGTTAGTCCAAATGATTTTTTTTTGTAACTATTTTAAGTATTTGTAAACAAAAATAATATTTCATGAGTCTTGATTCACTATTTTTATGGAAATAAATTTGTAAAAATATGAACAAAAGGTACAAATTTTTTGAATTTCAAAATGTGAGAGCATTTTTTTTTTTTTCAGAAACTAAAATATAGGGTTGAATTGCATAAAAGCCAAAGTTCAGGAGTTTTTTTTGCAGTTAACTCTATCGTTGAACTTGACACTTTCCTAATTAAATTCTAAGAATTGTGACTTTTAATTCAATATGCAATTATTGTACGAGACGATCTTAGGTGCATTTAGCCGTTTAGATAATATTGAAGAATATATATAGTGCGTAGCCCTAATGGTGTCAAAAATTCAAAATGTGTTAATGTTGTAATGGGATTGAACAGACACAATACGCACCTCACCGTCACATGTCACGTATAGCTAGCATGACACCGTACAATTAAAATTGAACCAAGACAATTCGAATAACTAACTATTTTTGAGAGCATACGTAACTCTCTGTGTGGGAAGGAGTTTAAATCTTAATTAGGATAAGTTATATATAAATTTTATGATAAACATTTCAAAAAGATAAAATTTTAATTTTATTCTCCATTCTAATAGTAAGAAAATAATAAAAAATTTTATTTCAAAAAAATAATTAGAATTTTCTTTCATTTTGACAAAATAAGTAACTTTTAATTAAATACAAAGATAAGTATGACATGCTAGATAAGACAACGAGAAAAGTTTGAAAATTGGCATAATTAGTCACGTAAATTGTATTATATTACATGCAGATTTAGGCACAAATAACATAATATAAAAAAAAAGGTACGATTAGATACAAAAATAGACAAATATAGAGACATAAGAGCGAGATAAGTGCTTCGCAAACGCAAGAACGATACGAACCCAATAAAGTCATGCTGCCATGATCAACAATGCACGTATAAACACAATTACTAATGTTTGTGCTTAGTTAACAAGATACAAGAGTCAGCAGACACGATTATCAACTCTTCTAATTTATCTCCTACTTATTACTATATAATAAAAAAATTGTGGAGCTCATATGTATACATATTATAAATTTAGAAATTTTAAGCCCACCTCTATTAGTATCAGACATTAAACACCACAATAATTTTTAGCTTATTTCTTTTTCGTGGAGAACCAGATAGTTAATCAGTTTTTTAAGTAAGAGAAAAAAAATTATAAACAGTTTCGTATTTGGATAGGATAGGATCGTATAATGGTGTTGAAAGAAGGGCTATATATTTTGTTATTCTGAATTTGTTTGGTAATATGAGAAGTTCAATAAAATAGGTAAATTCTAGCTAGCTATATAATATGTGAAAAATACTAGTCAAGTTATTTTTTACGCTTTCTCAATTTCAATGCTTAATATATAAATTTCATTATAATTTGTTATATTATTAAAATATTAAACTAAATAATAAAAGTTATATATCAGATACTAAAATTAAATTAAAGAGTATATATAAAAAAAAAAAATGTATCTAATACTCTTTTATGATATGGGAGTAATATAAGAGTAACTAATAGGCCACAACTAATCTAATGTGAAAATTTAGAGTGTAAGCACAACAAAACGGATGAATCAAACTTCTCTGTCATCAGTTTGATATTTAGTCACGATAAATATATGCCTATCAAAACTCCAATTTCAAATTAAAAAATTAGATCTTAATTAAATAAATAAATTAAAAAGGTGCATTGGAGGATTTTGTTAAGGCCAGATATGGTATTTCTCCTAAGATTATTCAGGGGATGGTTTGGTCGGTCTCTAACTCTTTACTCCAAATCATGCATTCAATTTATGTCACTTCTCAAATCGTGCAATTTGTTGTCGTGTATGTGTGTTATCCACACACGGTTATCAAACCATGTAATAAAATTGTAAAGAGCAATAAATGCTCTGCCAATGTGTAAGAGATATGCACTAAACATAGGCCAAAAAGTGTAAACTGACCGTGTGCTTTAAATAGCCAAAATATGCATATATACACGGATTGATATTGATTGGAAAAACCGTGTATATTTCGTGTATTAAAGAAGGAAAGCTTGGTTGGCCAAAACATGTGAGGTTGGTGAACCTCAACTATAAATAGGGTCCCCATCTCTGATTATTCCTCATCCCAGAGTGTAAGAAACACCAAGTGTTGTGAGAGTATTAGAGTGAGTTTACTCTTGAAAATTAGAGAAAAATACAATTTTTCTCTTGGGTGTATTCGGGGTCTGGGGTGTGAGTTGTGAGTGTTGAGTGTAAACACTTGTAAAGGTTCCTTTTCTCCCAATAGTGAAAATCTGCAGCAGCTCCGTGGACGTAGCCAATTTGGTGAACCACGCTAAATTTGTGTGTCCTATTTATTTATTTCGGCATTATTTTTATATTTATTTTATCGCTTCTACTATTGTGTGTTTATTGGGGAGGTTATTCCCTAACACAATTTGACGTGGAGAAGCTGAATCAAATCACACTTATATTTACGGTTCAGTTTTCACAATTTGAGTTTTAGACCTTCAAATTAGGCCTTAGGTTCAACAAATTTGTTCTATTGAAGTTTTAGCATTTTTTTTTACTTTTAAATTAACATTTTTATGAGAAAATTAAATTACATGCTAGTTATAAAAATATAGTTTAAGAAATTATATATAAACTCTAACTCAGAAGTTGAAAAAGTAACAAAAATTACCTAAAAATATTATATAAAAGAACAAAAATTACTTTAAAATATTATATAAAGTATATTGCGGTGCAACAAATCTTTTTCAAACGACTAATTTAAAGATTTTATAAACCACAACAAACCAAATAATTAGTAGAAAGAAAGATTGCACGGATCAGTGGGTTTGACCAATTTACGCAATTTATCTATTTTTTTTAACACCATAGTTTTCTCCGATGTTGCTAACCTAATTTGCAAAATTATTTTCCATAGATTATTCAAACCAGCCTTTCAATAAATATAACATTTGTTTTAGGGTATCAATTTTCGGGTTATAACACAACGACACGATTCTTTGCGGGTTATGGTCAAAGTAAAAGGGATGTGGGTTGAAATTAGATCAGCCTGAATGACACGAATGAAAGAACAGGTCAAGTTCGAGTCAATCCGCTTGACTCACAAAAAAAAATATATACATACTTAAATTATAAAAATATTTTTTGTTTATTTTGTTTATGATTTTTATTATAGATATATTTAATTTGTACATTATAAGTATTTAGGATTATAAATTATTAGTTATATTTATAAATTGTTCCTAATTTATTTATTTTGAAATGAGACAATATTATACTTAGAAAATGAAAATATAAATAGATGAATACGGGGGTCATTACAGGTTGGAGGATCAAAATTAAATTGACGAGTTAAAAACGAGTCGTGAGTTATATGTTTTTCATCAAAGCGAGTTGCACAGGTTAGATTCGGATCAATCCGTTTAAAGTACAAATCTGATTAATATTAATATTTTTCTAAATGAAATTTAGATTCAGATTAATTTAATTTATATACATGTCAAAATTTAACCCAATACAATCTGCTGACCTGAATTGTCACCCTAATTTGGTTGACTTTCTTCTTTCATTATTATTAGCATTTAATTAATTTAACGTTTTATGGAAGATCGGAACAACTTGGAACTTAATTAATAAATTAACCAACCTAACTGTCATGCTGAAAGTCTGGTTGTTGAAGTTAGAGAGACAGAAAACCCAATCCCAAATGCCAAATGCCAAATGCATATGAGAAGCTCCAACAAAGTCACTGTAGCACTGGTAGTTGAAGTTAGAGAGAGAAAATCCAATACCCAAAAACAGGGCAAAACCTCTTTCTTCTCCCTAAACCTTCCATTCTCGCCCTGAGAAACCTTCTACCTTCTCTTCAAACCTCCCACCCAAAAATAAAAAAATAAATTTAAAATCATAAATGTCTCTTTGTAATTCGTTTATAATGTCTCTAACAATTACATCTTCTCGTCAACTATTACTATCTTCGTGCTTCGATTTGCTGCCATGGCAAGGCTCAAATTCCCCACCATTTTCTGTAAGCAAATTCCTAAGCTTCCCTATTCCAACCCCATTAAAGAAAATCTCCTCCACAAGCCTCAGACCCAGGGAGATGGCTTCCCCAATTCGGTCTTTGGGTTCTTCAGGAGGCTTCTTTCAGGAAGTATGATCGAGTTTTTAGCTTTCTTCTTTTGGTTTATTTTCTTATGGGATTGATTTTTGGGTTTCTTGGAGCTTCGGTTGAGATGGGTTTTGGTTGTTTTGATTGAATTTTGCAGATAGAGTTGATGGGGGATCGAGGACCGAGGAGGAAGAGAAAGTGTACTCTTGGTTATACGCATTGGCTCAATCCGAAAAGGACTTGGTTTTCGAGTATGTTCGATCCACTGAAAGGGGTGAGTGTTTTTAATGTACTTTTCTTTCAGGATTGGAAAGAAAGAATGGGGAGTTTTATAGTATTGTACGTGTTTGATGAAATGCTCCTGTGAAGTCCACAAGTTAGGCGGCATTCTCTTTCAGCATAACTGTATTGTGTTTACTCAAAATGATAGGAGTTCAAAGAAAATAATGGAAATAGCAATTTAAATCGGGTGAGAAACAATCTAGCTGTTCTGGACCGAAAACTAGTTATGTAACTTGATCCAATTGCTTCTTTGCAGGATTGAGCTTCACTGAAGCTGAGAGGAGATTGGGGGAAAGTGGTCCAAATGTTCCTCTTGATTATTCTTTTCCAGGCTGGTGGCATTTTCTGTGGGTTGCTTTCTTTCATCCTTTTAATATCATTTTGATTGTCTTATCCGCACTCTCATACGTAACCAGTGATAGCCCAAATGGATGCATCATGCTTGTTTTGGTTTTCATAAGTGTTTCCCTCAGATTTTGTCAGGTATATATATTATGTATTTTGTTGCCTTAATCACTTCACTCCCAGACAACACGTTTTTATTTCCAAAGCATGATTTATAACAAAATTTTGTTGATCATTTCAGGAATACAGCAGCTCGAAAGCAGCCATGAAACTTTCGGAATTTGTACGATGCCCAGTCAAAGTTCAAAGATGCGCAGGTCGGGTTGTCCAGACAGAATTAGTAGTACAAGTCGATCAAAGAGACGTTGTTCCTGGTGATATTGTCATCTTTGAACCTGGAGATCTTTTCCCTGGAGACGTGAGATTATTATCTTCAAAACACCTTGTAGTAAGGTATTGTACCTGGAAACTTTCCCTGTTCTATAGATGGGAATTTAAGCCATCGTCATGCTTTCTCTCAAAAGCAGTTCTGAATCTCATTAATACATCCTGCTTCTTGAACAGTCAGGCCTCATTAACTGGGGAATCTTGGACAACTGAGAAAACAGCTGATATCAAAGAAGATCGTAGCACTCCTTTGTTAGATTTAAAGAATATTTGCTTCATGGTAGGCACAAAATAGTAACCCTATTATCTTTCTGTTTAAATTTGAAGTTGTAGCTTTAGTACTGCAGATCTATCCCGACGGGTTCCACTTAACTAACTTGAAAATTCAGTATTCGAGTCCATGATAGGAGATATCATGGAATTATGTCATGAATAAGTAGGAAAATATAAGCAATACTGGAGTGCAACAAGCAACAGTGGTACCTTCTAGCATTTTCTGTAAAATGTTTCAACATTTCTAATATATTGTAAAGCATTTCAGTGTATTGAACAGAGAAAGACAATGTACGTATTGGTGAGAAAGAAGATAACCTAGTATTCAATACTCAATTATTATTTCTTACCATCGAATACAATGAAATGGGTTCTGAACTCTGATTACATATTTCAGGGGACAAATGTAATATCGGGTAGTGGAACAGGTCTGGTAGTTTCAACTGGATCCAAGACCTACATGAGCACCATGTTTTTAACCATGGGGAAGAAAAAACCACCAGATGACTTTGAGAATGGGGTCCGCCGCATATCTTATGTTGTTGTTGCTGTTATGCTTGTGGTGGTCATAATCATCATTGTAACTGCATACCTTTCATCTCATATCCTAAGTGGTAGTGTCCTTTTCGGAATCTCGGTTGCCAGTGCCCTCACTCCTCAAATGCTTCCCCTCATTGTGAACACAAGTCTAGCCAAAGGAGCTCTTGCTATGGCCAAAGACCGATGCATAGTCAAGAGCACAACTGCTATACGAGACATGGGATCTATGTAAGTTTTATCTATTTTTTTTTAAGGAAAATTGGTTACTAGGAGTATAAATATTATTCCCGTATAACCCTTGACTAATATATAGGAGCTTGTGGATACTGGTCATATGGCTTACCCGACCCCCCTCTTTCATATTAGAATGCCCTAATTCAAGACTCCTCCCTAGGTCAAAGGCAAGGTCTTACTTTACAAGTCTACTTAAACTGCATTTTATCAAGTTCAACTTGAATTTGTGTTGATGGGTTTCCTTGAGCAGATCAAAGTGCACAAAAACTACACTTCTTATTTCTATCATTTTTAATTTTATAGTTTATTTTTCCTTCGGATGATAGCATATTGTTTAGAGCGTCAGAGTTGGATACAAGATAAGTTGCTTCAACTTCATTACTTTAACTGAGTAGTTAAGATTGCATTGCTTGTACTCTCTTGATGAGTAATATACACAATCAGTATAAATGTGTTGTAAGAAGGAGAAAGGTAATGAGACTAAGTTATATCGAAGCTCAGTTGACCAGCCCACCCTTGAGGTTGTTTCATCCAGCTTAAAGTGGAAGATTTGTAGTTTGACTGTATAGGTGGAAGCTCTATCTTTAGTAAAAAGTATAGATTTGCTCCACTCTAGTGCACATTATCATTCTTCAGGTAATCGAGAAAAAAAAAATTCACATTAGATTTCTTCAAAACACACTAACTCAATGAACTGAATTTGGACGTCTTAAAGTTGATGACCTAGGTATCTCTTATTTCTGCTGCAGGGATATCCTGTGCATTGACAAGACAGGAACACTAACCATGAACCGAGCAATAATGGTTGGTCATCTTGACAGCTGGGGTTTACCCAAAGACGAAGTTTTGCATTATGCCTTCCTTAACTCATTTTTCAAAACAGATCAGAAGTATCCCCTAGACGATGCCATTTTGGCATATGTATACACCAATGGATACAGGTTCCAGCCGTCCAAGTGGAGAAAGGTAGATGAGATTCCTTTTGATTTCATAAGAAGACGAGTATCTGTTATACTGGAAGTGGATGCAGCAGAAGAACGAAACCAACATTTCCATGGTAAGTTTCTGATAACTAAAGGAGCACTTGAAGAAGTGATGAGAGTTTGTTCTTTTGTGGAGCATGTTGATAGGGGTGAAATCACTACTTTCTCTCCAGAAGACTATCAGAGAATTTTAGGCATGAGTGAAGGAATAAGCAATGAGGGATTAAGAGTTATTGGAGTAGCAACAAAGAGGCTTGAAACGGTGTGCCCCTTCATCTTTTCTTTTCACCCTCCATATTTTGATTTACTTTGGTTCAATGCATCCAATGACCAGATATAAAGATGATCAACTCATTTGTTATGCAATCAATGAAGGAGAGATACCTAATAACTTTTTGCTAACAATGCAATAATTGTCATGCAGAAGACAACAACAAATGAGAGGGGAAACTATTATGAGACCACAGAATCTGACATGGTCTTCCTCGGCCTTATAACATTTTTCGACCCTCCCAAAGACTCAGCAAAGCAAGCACTATGGCGGTTAGCTAAGAAGGGAATAAAGGCAAAGGTACTAACTGGTGATTCACTGTCTCTGGCTATAAAGGTTTGCACGGAAGTTGGCATCAGAACTACTGATGTAGTTACTGGGCCAGAGCTTGAGCTGCTCCAACAGGATAAATTCCATGCGACTGTCAAAAGAGCAACAGTTCTAGCTCGGCTCACCCCAACACAAAAACTCCGTGTTGTTCAGTCATTGCAGACAGTTGGTGGGCACATTGTTGGGTTTCTAGGAGATGGAGTAAATGACTCGCTCGCTTTGGATGCAGCCAATGTAGGCATATCTGTTGACTCTGGAGCATCCGTTGCAAAAGACTTTTCTGACATTATTTTGCTCGAAAAAGATCTTAACGTCCTTGTCGCCGGAGTTGAGCATGGCCGACTTACTTTCGGGAACACCATGAAGTACATAAAGATGTCTGTCATTGCTAATATAGGAAGTATTATCTCACTCCTGATAGCAAGCTTGGTCCTCTACAATGAGCCATTGACTCCCAGGCAGCTCCTTACACAGAATTTCTTGTACAGTATTGGTCAGATTGCAATCCCATGGGATAAAATGGAAGAGGATTATGTGAAAATCCCTCAAAAATGGTCTGAAAAAGGTTTACCTATGTTCATCGTATGGAATGGACCTGTGTGTACTCTTTGTGACGTAGCTGCCCTTGTTTTCATCTGCTTCTACTATAAAGCTCGTACCATAGAAGACATTAAATTCTTCCATTCTGCTTGGTTCATTGAAGGGCTTCTGATGCAGACTCTGATTATCCACTTGATCCGAACAGAGAAGATCCCATTCATTCAAGAATTTGCCTCGTGGCCTGTAATTTGTTCCACTGTTGTGATTTCCGCCATCGGAATCTCAATCTCATTTACACCAATCGGTACAGTTATGGGGTTTGTTTCCTTACCACTATCATACTTGGGATTCTTGGTGGTGCTTTTCATTGGATACTTCTCTATTGGCCAAGTGGTGAAGAGGATATACATCTTGGTTTATAAAAGATGGCTTTAGCAAACAGAATGGAACTTGGAGGGGAAGCACGTTAACCCCAATAGATGTAAAAAACAGACAGCTAGGGAGAAAAAAATTTCTGTATATTATTGAGCAACCAAAATACATGTCTCTCTTATTCGGCGGGGGGAAATACATGTCTCTGTCAACCGAATGAATAGCAATATTTGTGGATACTCTTATGTTTTGACAACATTATAGGAATTTTGCAAATTTGCAAAACAATAAAGAATGTGATGATTCAACAGCAATTAAAGAATGGCCGCCTTCAGATAATATATTCCTCTTCTATAGTGGATCATAAAGCATTTCAGGTGGGATTTTGTCACAAGACTTGATGAAGAAAGGAAAAGGTAAATGCTAGTCCTAACAACATCAAATTGTTAAAGTTCTGGTTGTTGACAGAGTCCCCTGCATAAATGTAAATAACACTGTTATGAAGAAGGTTTATTAAATGTTGAATTTGAAGTTGAACAAAATGAGTGCCCTTTATGTGTGTGAACGAACATGTGAATCTCTGTAAATCAAAGATTAGCTTAGAAAATTACCCAATTGGAGATAATTGTTCCTGATGTTCCATTCAAAATCCCAATGTCGTCTGTCATTTTTCAACGTCCAATAAGCCCATCCAAATGAAGCTGAGTTATAAACCTCCAACTGGGCCCTCCCAAAGTCTTGATAATCCGTCTGAGATCCACTCGTGGCATTCCACTCATTCACCCACTCCCCTGAAAATATATCAACATTCAAGCATTACAGCTTATAAGAAATAATGGTTCCCACACATGAGAAAATAAGGGAACTTTAATCTTTACATCTAGACATAACATTTTCATTTAGGTCCTGACATACCAATGAAAACAAGTGGGCCATTTGCATTGTTTAGAGCCTGCAGTTGAGCTGCCCTGCTCCGGTAGATGAATTGTATATTATCCGCAGAACTCATATTAACAAAGAAAGTATCAAAGAGATTGTAGTAATGCAAATCCACCACTAAGTTGTGGAATCCGATGTTAGCTTGATAAAGTTCAAACGGATCTGCATTGCCAATTCTTTGGCAAATTATTACATAAGCTGATGCAGAGTATTTCCGAACAATTTGATAACCTTGTTTGTAATATGAAACTAAAGTATCTAATGGAACTGTGGCTGCAGATGGTTCGTTTAATAGCTCAATTCCCAGCAAGGCAGGATGTCTAGCATACCTGCAAACAATGTTCCATATAAAGAAGGGCAACCAAATTTATCGAGCATTCCTTCAACAAATCACGTAACAGAGAATTACAAATAACTCCTCCCAGGTGCCAGGTGCGCATTCGTGTGTTTTGCAGCATGTCAAATGAACTTAACTGTAAAGCTAAAGTATTTTTCCACAAATGGATTGCTGGCTTTTATGACTAAATAGAGGAATCAAATTTTACAGATTAACCTGAGAAAAATGGCATTCACTAATCACTTTGACCAGAATCTAGTACCTAAAGTATCAACATTGAAGGGAGAAAAGGAGTATCCTAACTGCAGCAGTAGCAAGTATGAATTTTCTAGTCTATAATGAGGGGGTTTACTTAATATTAACAGGAGTTATGGATTCTTTTGATCGTTATATTTCAATTAGATAAGTCTACCGAATTACGTTGACTCTTTCTTTTGTTTGTCGTTTTCTGGAAGTTTAGTGACATAAAAACTTCGTCTCATACATGACCAGTACCTTTGTTTTATTAAAAATTGTTTAGGTGATAAGTCAACTTATTATCATTGGCGTTCTTACATGTTGCTCACATTCAGTAAACCACAGCAAAAGTAATTTGTGGTGTCCAAACACACGTGATTATAATAGTTAATACCACGGCTTTCCTGATCCACAGACTTCCTGGTGGATTACTCTAACATCGCCTGTATTTTCACAACCCAGAAACTTGTCCATACATACCTGGAGGCTAGAAAATCTATAACATGCAATGTTTGTGAGATGTAATCTGGAGCCGGCCAGTTCGTTGAACCATCTCTACTTGAACTATGTTCCATGCCATTTTGGGAGCCAGGAGCAGCATGAAGATCAATTATGCACCTTATATCATTAGATCTGCACCACAGCTACGTTTGTCAGAGAAAGGACATATAAATTCAGAGCAACGATAGTCTAAGTTCTGGTGAAAACGAGTCCTACTGGGCCCATGAAAATGCATTATCTAGAGCTTCCAAAGATCCACCAATGAATGGAGCTGGAGGATCAGGATCATGAGCAATCCACCAACCGACTGGAATTCTCACAGTATTAATGCCATGTCTGTACAGAAAATTGAAGTCTCCAATCGTGATAAAACTGTTTCTATGTTTCTGCAGTTCAAAAAAATCAAAATATTAACAAACTAATAGAAGATAACAGGAGGGTGCAACAGAACACATAATGATCATTAACACAGAAAAAAAGAGGTATCGAGGACTATGGAGTTACCTTAAGAATCCTTTTGGCCTCATTGTGTCCATAACCATTTGCTAGTTGGTAATCTCCATGCAAATTATTTGCAACAATCATCATCTGAAATGTGGCTCCATTATCATCCCATCCTGGCTTCCCTGGAAAGTCTGCTGTAAGCTGATCACCTATTGTAGCCTAATTAAGTCCAGTGCAAGCTATCATTTTTATTATTGAAGTCTTTTGAGATCCTATGAGGAGATAATTAAAACACAGAGACAATCTCAATTGCCATTTTGGTTTATCATTAATCATTATTTGATTTCTGCAAAACAGACTGTCACTCAAATATATCTTAATTGCACAAGTAATGCGTTGTTCTGATAATCGTGTTAGCAATATTTTATACCATTGTTGCCTACAAGGACCTTCACCAGACCCCTTTCAACCAGAATTACTAACACATTCATGCTTTCTGTTTCTGTTTTATAGCAATTTCCTGCAATCGTGAATGGTATCTACTCTTCAATAGCTAGTGTCATCTTATTGCATCCTTACCAGATTGGTCCTCGATAATAAACTTCATTGGCCAGTTGGTTCACTGAAAATAGAAACCTACATGCTATATGTATTGCCAACGAGATAGCAGAACATTAATTGAAGAACCAAGCCATTTTCACCGAAAATTACTTTAAAGCGGAAATGGTTTTGACCCAAAAGACAACTCGGTATAAAACTTATCTATGAAGTTTAGGATAAGTAATTTTGATTTCCTTCAGGTTTTACAAAATTTAAAACCGAGTCGACTTTAACTGGCTCTCCAATTTCTTTTTAAGTCAGTTTAACAAATTCAAAAGAAGAAAGTGCAGTGGCCAAATATACCACAGAAAGAAAGGAGAAATCAATCTTTGATTTACTGAAAGGGTGCGACAGAATCAGAGTTGATATTGTTAATATCATCCGTTATATAGTTATACAAACACACTCTACACATGTCAATGCCGCAAAGGAGTGCATGCTCCTTGTGCACAATAATATAATGCTACAAAAACTTATCCATTCTTTCTAGAATAAAAACTGAAAGTTTCAAAATCTGACCTGCAAATAGGCTCCAGTATTCGTTTTTATGTGAACCCTGTCATTATTCCTTTCAATGTAAAATGTTTCTGATGTTGAAGGTGTTCCTGCAGTCGCAGAAACAGAGCATCCTAGACCACCACATGTCAAAAATTGGCCTTGGGATGTTCGAAATTGAAACTGAGATGCAGAAACTCTCCATAGCTACAGAAAGAAGCAAAACATAGTCAAATCTCTTAGTTAAAAAGTATTATGCCAATGAAAAACTGAACACACAACCAGCGTGGAGTAGATTAATTACGGACAAATCTCAAGATGCATATTCTTATACAAGTAACAAAATTTACCTCTCTGGTCTGCCTCAAATATAAGAAACAATAAAAGAGAAAGGAATATGGTAAACAGTAAGCAAGCTATCTCTAACTAAATACTTAGTAAATGTTTCCATTTAGCATGCTGCAGACTATATCAGATGGAATTCTGAATCATTCCGACCAGACTTCTCGCAGTAGCCCATTGGAACCTTTCCTTGTATCTCTAAATTAATGTATTACTTTATTATCCAAAATCAAAATAATATAAATCAACTTCAATCCAAGCTGTTAAGATTCTTTGAAATCCGCTACTCAAATTTAAGTACTCCTTAAAAGTCAACCCACCTAGCTTCAGTTCGAAATTGTTTAAACAATCAATGCTTCAGTTCAAAATTGTATTGCCTGGTACGGACAATATAACTTTCAATTCACATGCATGTTAACAACAAAAAAGAAAAGTTACCGCAACATAGGAACCATAATAACTCATTCATCTATCATTTCTCAACGAATAATTTCAATTCCTTGAAATCAAATTCTTACATAAAACTGTATTATGTTTAGCTGATATGTTTATCAAAAAGTGCTGTACTTGGAACCTTCAAACAAATGTTCTTTATTGGATTGAAGCCAAGAAAAGTTCCGAACAAACAGTAAATACTAGGATGATCAATGATGGATACTGAAAGAGAGTTTCTCTAACACTTTGAAGTTAGACAACAAGCAAGATAAAAAAAACCATTTGACTCGTTAACATGACAAGTGAAAAGAAAATTACAAGCATAACAATTTGGGGAGGATCTGACCCTGAAGGTTTCCCATGAAGAAGCCTCATCTCTGTCCACTGTAACATTCATGCCTCCCCCATTCTCTGCACTCACGTACTTCTGCAATGTCACTGACTTGAATTGGACCTCTGTTCCATCCTAAAAATAGATATGGAAACAGGGATCAGTCCATAAAGGACCAAAAAGTAAAGCAAACACAGAAACCTCAAAATTATTCTAAAGAAAAAAATAAGGAAGCTTACAAGCATGTCTCCATTAGGAATTCCTTCAAATAATGAAGGCTTAATCCAACCTTCAATAACAAGCCACCCTCCCAAGTTCACTCCTCTAACTTTAGAACCCCCGTGTAATCCCTCCACTTGAAGCAAGCAACAGATCATAAACCAAATGGAGGAATACCAACATTCTCAGGAAACAAAGATTCACTAAAAAATAAATTTTCCCAAGAAACAAACAAGACTACAGAAAACTGCAGCAATGAAGTCTACCTGAGTATGCTCCATGGAAGCTGAAGCAACAAAACAGCAAAAATGCATATGCCCATTTGCTAAAAGCCAAATCCATTGGGAATGCATCCCTCAAAATCACCAAGAAAGCCAAAATATAGGAGCCATGTTCTGCAAAAGAAGAGGAAAAACCGAAACCCAATAAAGAAATGAGTGAGAATTCAAAACCTCTGAGAAAACCCACCTGAGGGGAATCTAGTAATTCCTTCCTTATCACTCAATTAATACCAAATTCATCATTGTAAACAAGCACAAAGATCTTTGGGATTGCCTTTTCTTATTAGATTAATAATATACCTTTTTTCTGCTACGAATTAATTTAATGTGCTTTGCTAGAACCTTTGTCATAGCCAGGACAAAACAAAACCCATAGTTAAAATTTAAAATAAGAGAAGAAAAGAACAAAGGTTCTAGTCGTCCAGAGAGGCAAAAGAATGAAAAGTGTTCACATAAGGTTGTATAACTTAAAAAGGAAAAAAGAGAGGAAAATAGTGACTTTGCTTGAATATCTTGGAACTGTTGATGAATTGTACAGTAAAGTTCATATATTTCAAAAAGATGACCCCAAAGGTAAGAAGAAGGTAAAAAGGCATGACTTTTGGCTCCTCGAGTGAAAATGGGAAAAGGGTGTACAACTATAGGTGGTTCCACCACCTTATCAGCATCTACATGTCTTCCAC
>JXTB01000415.1:64147-88210 GCA_002914805.1 Parasponia andersonii
ATAATAATTAACATTTTATAACAAATATTATAAAATACGTAGTTTAGTAATTATGGTAAAAAATATGATTCTAAATTTCAATTTTTATAGTAGATTATTAAGATTTATATAATTATTATAACAATAATAATTTTTTTCCCACAAATTATTAAATTTTTAATAAAAATAAATCATATACAAAATATATAATTTACTAATTATTACTAAATTTACTATGATTAACGAGACATTACTCAGCTAACTCCGAATCCAAGATCACCCAAAACTATAACACTTTGTTTATAGGCTACTAAGTTACAATGTCTACTTGTACTATCTTTTCAATATTAGCCGACAATATCGTTATCAATAATGACTAAAAGCGTTCAAATTTCAGATTGCAATAACTTTTTAATTAGTTGATGAAGTAAGCATAATCATTGAATCGTCCAAGAGTTGGCAAAGGCCATAGACCATATTGCAGTACAACTGGCTCATCATATTGCAACGGCAGTGGCTTATTTGGGCTTGCTCGTATTGGGCCTTTTTGGGGAGGATTTGGAGAAATTTACGGGTGGCACTCGTTTTGGTGCCTCGTATTTCATACATACTCGCTTCTCTGTTTTATTTCAAAAATACCTATTCAGGTATACATTTCATGTGCTATGTGTAATACACTTTTACAATATAAATTTTTACCTATGATGTATATTTCCAGTGTTTAAATTAATACTTATCGTATATTTAAAATGTATATCAAATTATAAGTATATTTTTTTATTCATGAAATGTACATTATGGTCAAATATAAAATACTTGTGTTGTACATTTCTCTAAAAACAAGTATTGGTGAAATACATAAAAAAACAGTTATTAATAAAATATGTTTAAGAAAACGAATATTCATTTTACTTATTTAGAGCCGCTGGTTCATCTGTGTGATCCTCATTGGCAAGGAAAATGGAACAGAATAAGAGTATTTTACTATTTTCAAATTAAGTGATTTATTTAATGAGTGTTTTGAAAAATATTATTTTGAGGTGTGGGAAAATTTTAATAATTAGTCATTAATTATAATATTAAATCACATATAATATAATAATTATACAATATAAGATCAATTAAAAAAAAATAATATCTCAAAATTATACGGAACATTTGACAAGCCTCAGTATCCTATTAGAGACTCGAAAGTTGGCTATTTTATATTTGACCAATGATATCAAGCCATGTGTCAAAAAAAGGAGTGACTTCATCAACAAATTGTTGCAAGACATCTGAAATGGCGAGGTGTCACCCCAGAGATGAGCTGTCGCATAACCAACGCCCAACACATGCGAAAGCCGGCGGAACTCAATGTCATGTGCCTATGTATAGTGTTGTAAACCTTTGTATACAAAGGAAAATCTTCAATAAATACAATTAGCTCCATTTTACCTTCTTTCTCTCTGACTTTCACTTTACCGTCCAATCTCATTTTATTATCTATTGTTTTATCGATTCCAACACCAAACAGCAGCATCTTCTCCACCACCTATATCTATATATATGTCTATATTCACATATATTTTTTAGACCAAATTTACCACTCGTGAGCAAATTTCCTTCACCCAAATAAACTTATATACAGATATACACTCACAGCTTTCATCCATTCACAGTTCTTATTATCATCAATATTAATACCAAAAGCTTTCCTTTGTCTCTATCCAAGGCCATATTAATTCGCATTAGTTCGCTCTCCTCCATTGTTTTCATGAAAACCCATCTCATCAATATCCATTCCACATAATCATATATATATATATATGATTACTAATCTAATAAAAAATTTTTTTTTTTTTTACCTATGGGCAGGTATTTTTTTTTTAGCCATTGGATCTCCTCCATTGTTTTCATGAAAACCCATCTCATCAATATCCATTCCACATAATCATATATATATATATGATTACTAATCTAATAAAAATTTTTTTTTTTTACCTATGGGTAGGTATTTTTTTTTAGCCATTGGATCACCGTCTAATGATGATCCAATAACTATAATAAAGTATATGAAAAGACATACATCATTAATGTTTTTTCTCTTTCTTATTTTTTACAATAAAAAAATGTACATGCTAAATTTTTATTGACCAAATTGATACCTATGCATAGGTAAACAAAAAGATACCTACTGGATTGGTGCCCTATATATAGCTCATTTTCCAAAAACTATTATCACTTCATTTTTTCTTCTTTGCTAATAATTATCAACTCCTACTTTCTTTTAATTATTAACTCTAAGATGAATTCTTGGTCTCGTTTTCCTTACTATATTAAAATTATATTAATATAGTCATTTATTATAATGACTTTCGCTCAAATTCCACCTGTTTTACTTTACTACAAATCTAAATTTTGTGATTATTCCAACTTTCAATTTCATAGATTTTAAGATACCGATTACTCCTTAGACTAATGTCTCACTTTCTATATATTTGTAGCATTTATCAACTAATCTTTAAATTCTACAATTTAAATTACTCATAGTTTTGTGTGGAAAAATTGTTTAGCAAGCTGAGATGTAGCTTATACGACCATTGTTTACAACTGTCCATATTATTTTCGGTACTTTAAATACTTGCAAATTCGTGATTAAGTTATTTAGCAAGAGGAGTTATAATATTAAATTTAGTATTTAATATTCATGTTACTTATTTTCAATATTATTTATTTATATTTTTGACCGAATAAGTGAAATCACCTATGTTAAAATACTAACAATCTTTTTATTTGTTTTCAACCATATGGACTGTATCACATGCGTCAGAAACATTGGCTATCTAACAAGTGGTGACGTTTATTAAAATCATTCAAACTTGTTTACTTATAAGTTTAGTTGTCAAATATGTCAATAATTTTCTGACATGTAGAATTGTATCGTTA
Source organism: Parasponia andersonii (assembly GCA_002914805.1). Taxonomy (NCBI): domain Eukaryota; kingdom Viridiplantae; phylum Streptophyta; class Magnoliopsida; order Rosales; family Cannabaceae; genus Trema; species Trema andersonii. Next base: position 67,055 of record JXTB01000415.1, read on the forward strand.
AAATTTTCTATGTCATTTTTTCCATTTTTCTATCATTATCCTGCTTATCATTTATTAAGTATTCTTACGCTTAAATTAATTTCTCTATAATCCAATCACAAAAAGTACCCATGAACAGTGACTTTTTTAAAAGTATAATAGTGTTGTGTGATAGGTGTTACAATGTCCATTATGACGATTTTTCCCTATCCATGTCGACTTCCCTATAAGCAAAATACTCATATGTATATCAAAAGTGCTTAAGATACCGTATTATTCAAATCTTTCTCTTTTTTTTTTCCCCCACAATCTTCTAAATTACCGATTTTATTATTGTGATAAACGTCTGTACATATAGATTTTTTTTTGAAAGGGTCTATATATATATATATATATCATAATTTGGTATCTTGAGGACCTTGTTTCAAATTTAATTTTTACATGAAGAGTTTACCATATAAAAACAACATAGTACATGTTGAGTATCTCTAATCTATTTTAAAAGCTCAACATTTTTGTAAATTATAATTTGTTGCCAACAATACCCCTACTTTAACATGCTCTGCGAAAGTTCATGTATCTTACAAATTTTATGGATGCATTTAATTATAATATAATTTCTATATTAGCTTAATTTTTCAGTATTTAAATATTGTCATCAAATCCTAAAATCTTTGAATGTGTTGCCAGCATATTTCTGACCGGGGTTGAAGTAATAACAAGTGCATGTCCAGCTAATTGAGGCTAAGCCTAATTGATCTAAGATTCTTGAGAATAAGTGAGTGTGTGGGAGGGGAAGAAGATGAATTTGAATTCTAGTTAAGCAATTTACAATTTAAATGTCTAATGTACAGAAAAAAAAGTGCATGTCCTAAATTGATGAAGAACTGAAGTATTATATTACCCTGCCGATCTTCTGTGTCTGTCGCTTTTTTCTGAAAAAAAAAAAAATCACTTCAAGATCGTTCATAACTGTCCTAACAATGACATGTCGTGTTTTGACTGACGAACAAATGACAAATATTGATTCTCAAATCGCAACTATATGGTTTGACCCCAAAACAGAAGACCTTTGCTATCTATTTTAACTAAAACGACATTTACTCCCTCATTGAACGAATGATAGACGTGCCATTTCACCAATATAAATGATTTGTTGTTTTATTCTTGAAGAACAATTGATCATACTCTTCGGTGCTGTTTTGATCCCTTTAAAATGTCGTATCAAGCAGAAAAAAGTGATTTCTTTTTTTTCCTCAACGACGACTAAGAGATGTGTCCATTTATCCTGTCTGTCGTTTTTCTACTTGATCAAAAATTAAATGTCATTTTATAATGCAACAAAATGACGTGATTTCTTTTGCTTTCTTGCTTTTATTCATTTTTTTTATTTAATGTTGTCGTTTTGAAGGGTAGAGGATCGTCGTTTATTAATTATGCTGAACTACATGTTTACGTGGAATAAACAATGTGTACATAAAGTGTCGTTTCTTCTGAACTGGAAACGACATGTCATAAGTTTTATTGAACAAATAACGAAAAATACTTATTTTGTCACGACGATAAGCAACAAGTTTGGAATAGCCTATGTCTAAGCACAACCTGTAACATATATATGGCTCTAGTTTGCATTTCAGTTTAATAATGATATAGATCGTAAATTTGTTTTATATATATATAGCAGTTGTAGTTACAATTAAAAAGACATGTACAATTGCCTATATTACTCGTACATTTTAGCCTTTTTCAATTCCAGTCACAGTATTAACTCTAGCTCTGGCCGCCTCTGGCTAGTAATTATTTGTCAAAAGTTACATCATTAGGCTAATTAATTAAACGGCCCGCTGCTTTCAAGAAAAAAAAAAAAAAGAAAACGGTCCACTCATCAATTTCCAAATTTCAAACAGTACCTTGATTGTAATCTTTTTTGAGTAAAAGCAATTGGAATTTATGTATACTTTTTTAACAAGACAGGTTTTTTTGTGAAACATGGTGCCGTACGTTATTATTAAATATAAATACTTGCCATAATTCATGCCTTCGTTTTACCATACACATACCTGATACCTGATATAAATTTTCTCTTTTTGAAAAGAACCTACTACTAGCTACCTAGGTAGCCTTGACTCTTGGTTAGAAGAAAGTAAGGGTTTATTATATATTTAATATTTTGTGGTCCATGCATGAATGACAACCTAAAATCCTTGTTCATTCTTTTTCTCCTCAATTTTGGTCTTTAACCCTGTAAGTTGGAATACGATTGTTCAAATTGAGGTTAAGGAAAATTGAGGGGAAACAAATACATAGTAGAATGTGATATTTAGAAGTTTAATGATTAAATTAGGACAAAAAACATAATTCAAGAACTAAATTCAGACATTTTGAAATATAGGAATCAAAATGAAATTTAGGCTATTATTTAAGGACTAACAATAAAAATAGTCCGAAAAATAAATATGTTGTAGCCAACAAATAAAATACTTTGAATTGCTAAAGTAAGCCTGTACAGAAACAAAGAATCTCAATATGTATTTTCGAGTTTGGACGATTCTTGAGATACAAAGTACTTATGAGTGACAATATAAAATAATTAATAAAAGTTGGCAAATTTTGAAACTAATTATAGTATATATCGTAATCATTTATCACGTCAAACAGCCATTCACATTCCCAGCTCCAAACAATTAGGCAAGTTGTTGACCACATATTTCACCATTTTTCAATGTATGGTCCTTAAGCTCACAATTTAATTTATATCCTAGTCTTGTTAATATGTGGAACTCCTTTAACGGACAAAAAATGAGCTCTTGAACCCCTGTATATTCTTTCACTGATCTGCTTCTGTATTCTAAGTCGTCATATATATATATATATATATATATATATATATATAGAGGTTGTCAATTCAATATGTATTTTTTTTATCTATGCGCGTAAGTATTTTATTTAGCCGTTAGATGATCTAACGAGTATAATGAAGTGCATAAAAAGACATGTATCATTAATATCATTTATCTCTTTTATTTTTTAATATAAAAAAATATGTACGAAATAGTAAAAAAAAAAAAAAAGCTTACTCAACCATATATATATATATATATATATATATATATATATATATATTGGCTAAAGAAAAGGAAGGTTAGAAGGGAGATACCGGCGTCTCCCTGTAACACCGGGAAGCTCAACTTCTGCCTTTCATACTTAATTGCTCATGTGTAGATTGTCCACAATTTAATTTATGTCCTAGTCTTGTAAACGTGTGGTACTCCTTTAACGGACAAAAAATGCGTTCTTGAATCCTGTATATTCTTTCACTGATCTGCTTCTCTATTCTAAGTCGTCGTCTTTTTTTTTTTCTTTTTCTTTTTTTGGCTAAAGAAAAGGTTAGAGGGGAGAGACTGGCGTCTCCGTATAACACCGGGAAGCTCAACTACCTGCATTTCATACTTAATTGCTTATGTATAGATTGTTCAGTGGAACGGACTACCACACAAAGGCCATTTAAATTCATGACCTTAGACTAATAAGTCAAGGGCATTGACCACTTGCTGTCTTGTTTGGTGGTCTTTGTTGGAAATATGGCTTTAATTAAACCAATTTATTTTTGGGTCTAAAAGCCCAAATACATTTTGGGACATTTTCCTTTCCTTGAGTTCTAGGCTTTAGCAATAACTGGCATATAAATATGCTTTTATTTGCTTCTTTCGAGTAGCCGCATCTGTACGTTGGAGCGGCAGTTAGATGATCTTTGGGTAACCGACTGTTATATGGTATCTTAATACACAAATTCTTCTCTTTTAGTCTGCAGGAATTTTGGTATAAGTTTTTTCGGTTTTATTTATTTGCAGCTTGATTATTTATTATTCTTTTTGATATTAACATCAAGATTGTTAGCAAAATATCTGCTTTTCAGTCTTGAGTACTTTTGTGAGAAAGAGATTTGGTTGTATTTGAGATTTGAGTGTGAGAAATTTTGTCAGATTTTTATAATCTCCCTTGGTTATAATAGAATTTTTCGCTATCTTTGACTTGCACATAAACTATATTTTATAACTGAATTACGATAAATTTTTGTGTCATTTGTGATTTTTTATTATTTATATTTTGTCTTAAATTCACTTAATTTGTCATTTGACACACAAGTTTAGTATTTGTGCTTCTGCTGGCACAACAAGTGATAACAAGGACTTTAAGTATTTTGATTTGATTTTGTACTTGTTATTTGTCAAATTATTTTAGATTTCTGGCTTTTATAATAGCGACAATGACAAAATATGAAGATGTAAGATTCGATGGGAATAATGACTTTAGTCTTTGATGTGTTAAGATGCGAACTCTTCAGCAAGGGTTACCTAAAGCACTAAAAGGCAATAAAGCTTTGCTAGCAAATATATCAGATGAAGAGAAGCGATATTGCTTAGACCAGGCACAGTGTGCTATTCAATTGTCTTTGTCAGATTAGGTGTTGTGTGGGTTGCTGACGAGACTACTGTTTCTGGGTTGTGGTTTAAGTTTGAGAGTTTGTATATAACTAAGTCTCTCACCAATTGGCTATGTTTGAAGTAGCGTTTATACACTTTTCATATGTCTAAAAGTATACCTATTAAGAGTCATCTTGATGAATTAAATAGAATTATTCTAGATTTGAAAAATATTGATGTAAAAATTGATGATAAGGATCGGGCCTTAATTTTGTTATGTTTCTTACCTTATTTGTATGAGTACTTTGTTAATACTATGTTATATAGGAGAGATACTATTAGTATGGAAGATGTTAAGACATCCTTGAATTTTAAAGAATTAAAGAAAAAAGTATCTGAAAGTTGGGATAAAAATCAATCAAGTGCATTAGTTGCTAGAGGTAGAGAAAAGAGAAAAGGCGAAAATAGAAGTAGAGGAAAGTCTAAAAATAGGAAGGGTAATTGCAATTATTTTTATCAACCAGGGCATTGAAAATTTGAATGTCTAAAGATTAAAGGAAATAAGGAGATTGGTGAAAAATCCTCTACTACAGATAATCATTCTAGTTTTATTGAGGATAGTTCTAATGATGGTGATTATGTTCTATCTATTTCTGGTGATTGCTCAAGAAATTTTTGAATTCTTGATTCGGATTGTTCTTATCATATGTGTCCCATTAGAGATTAGTTTGTAGACTATCAATCTGTTGATATAGGTTTTGTCTTTTTGGGGAATAATATGTCCTACAAAGTTAAGATATATGGTAGCGTTGTTAGAACTTTGACAAATGTTAGACATATGTCAAATTTGAGAAAAAATCTTAAATCTTTTGGGATGCTCGACTCACAAGGTCATAAGTATTTAGCTGAAGGTGGAGTTTTAAGTGTAAGTAAGGATGCTCATGTGGTGATTAAGGGAAAATTGTATAATAGCCTCTATTTTCTTCAGGATAATATGGTTGTTGGTACTACTGTGGACTCATCTTGTTTTGTTTCAGATTTTGATATTATGCATTTGCTGGATAGTCAAAAAATTAGAGAGTTTGACTTTTGTAACTATTGTGTTTACGGGACATGATATTTGGCCAAGTTTGGCATTGTTTGTAGGATTAAGGGCATAATGGATTATATTCATTTAGAATTTTCGAGTCCTTTTCCTAATTTGTCTGTGGGTGATTCTTGTTAGTTTTTGACATTTAATGATGACCATGGTGTAAATCTTTGTGAGAGTCAATTCTATAAGGAAGAAAAGATAGTGAGATACCGTACTATTTTGAGGATACCACAATGATTTTTGGTTACAAAATATTTGAATAAGACTCTTTTAAAAAAAACTTGTTGCTTGCTTTCTATTGTTTGTTTATTGAAAGGTATTTAGATTGAATCCTTTGGATATGTCTGCTATTTGATAAGAAGATCTCTATCAATTGTATTTTATTTAAAGACTCCGTTTGAGGTATGATTTGGTAATTTTACTATCTTTGATTTGAAATTATTTGGTTATCCTGCTTATACTCTTGTGAATGCTAGTAAACTAGAGCGATTGACAACAATCTTCCACGAATTTGAGCTTAGGGTGAATGACTTTTGGTTGTGGTTTGTTGAGTCTTTATAACCAATTTGTCACTTAGTAGAGCTCTTGAATTTGATGAGTTGGCCAGCCCATTTGATATAGAAAAGTTAGTATGTGCAATAAAGTTCCTAATGTCTGTAAGTAGGTGGAGCTTCTAATTGAAATTTCTATCAAATTTTTTGATCCTAGTACTTTGTTTAATATTAGTAGAAAGAGGGTTTTGCCTCGTTGGTTTGGTTTTGCAAAGTTAGTTTATTTTGTATTTGTTGTAACAAATATAATGACTGAGTCCGGTGCTGTTTGGAAGTTCAAGCACTATTTGGATTTATTTGGTGTTACAAATTGTGATTAGCACTTTGAGATTTTAGAGGAGATGGCAAATGAGTTTTAATATTTTGAACTTGGCTTAATTTTGCACCAAGGTGGAGATTGTTGGAAATTGATATATATATATAGATTATGGATCAATGAGACCCTTCTGCGCGTTTAATTAATGAAACATGTAGCTAAAATTCATAATTGCATATGGTTAACACTTGTTGAACCATATTTTCTAACATTAACTGAAAGAGGAAAAAGAAAAAACAGTTTTCTATTACAAGAAATTCTTCACCATACGAGAATATTTAAAGCAAGAAAGAGGATATTACGACCCACCAGGCCATAAAAGAATAAAAAGAAAAGAAATCTTAATAGTTTTCGTGTATATAAGATGATAGATTATATCGAGTATTTAAATCTTTCGGCTACATTTTTTTTTTAATTTTTGTCCATTATGTAGAATATCTTAATACATATACTTCTAAATTATCAAAATTTTTAATTTTGCTCGCTAAACTACTAATATTGTCATCTCGTTAGACAAATAGATGAAAAATAGCTCATATAATTTTACTAATTTTAGTCTCAAATACTCATACAGGTTTCCAACAAAATACTCTAAAATTATGATACATCTTTTTTCGTCTGTTAGCTTGACAAAATAACAATTTAACTAAATTACGGACTAAATCGAAACTTTTAATAAAATGACCTGACATATTTAAATATTTTACGTAATCTCAAAGGGGCAAATATAAATAAACCCTTAAAATTATTAACGAGTGTGTCAATCAATTTCAAAGCAAGTCATTTCTGTGTTTGATGTCTTTTATAGCTATGGAAAAAGTTCTTTGGCTGATTATCTTTGGCCGCATCTACTCTCACTAGCAATTATTGTGAAACTCGTGTAGAATCGGCCCTGTGTAACATCGGGAGGCAGAGGCCAGAGGCACTAGTACTACTCTGACATGACAGTAAATGGGGTGAAGCAGATTTGACTAGCGAGCTAGATGCTTTTCCAAGCGTGCAAAACAAATCCGTTTCAATATTTGTCCAATTTTTTAGTCTCTAATATAGATTATTTATTTTTATAATTGATATCCAATTTTAGGACCGGGCATTGTTATTTAATTCTTAGTGCAGGACGTGGCATCTTGTGACAGGTAATATAATTTTTTTTTTGTCAAGTGATTTGTGACTTTATGTAAGAGTTCTATTTTAAAGTCTTTTCGTGGAATTATCTCACTCGAGATAAAAAAACTTTAAACTTTTAGGACTTTCTCCATCTTTCCTTTCTTCTTTTTTTTTTTCCCATAACATTAGACTAGTTGATTAGGCCATATGCAACGGTATGATACATCGTACATTGTTAATTCTAATGGTGACTTTGAACATGTGCCCTAGCTTATTTAGAGCGCTGGATGAGTGTTACAAGCATTGGTGGAGCCAAAAAGATTTTTCATCCTGTGCAAAATTTTTTAATACAATAATAATACCAAAAAAATTATTTAAATATGTAATAGTGGCTCCAAATGACAATAGCTAGAATATAATCGTGATAAATTTTCATATCTCCGAATGATAATAGCTAGAATATACTTGTAATGAATTTTTATACTTTAAATAAAGCCATCTATAATAATTTAGTTGTCATATTATCAAAAATGAAAATTTCAAATTTATGAAATTTTTATGAACATACAAGCTAATTAAATTTTTAATTGAAAAAGATAAGTATAAAGAATACAATACACTTTGCAATTATATATATATATATATGTATATTTGTCTTGACTAGCCTATAGAGTTGGAGTCATTGGAAACAAGAAAAATTTAACAAGAAAAATTTTTCTCAATCTCAATTTCCCCTTCTCAATTTTTGTTTAGAAAATTAAATAAAAAATGAAAATTAAAAATTAAGTAAGTCTTAAGTTTGTGGGAGGGGAGGAGGGGAGATGGGGAGAAAATGACGATTCACATTTTAAATAAGGATAAAACTAGAAATAAATATAGTAGAAAAAAAATCTTATATTGTACTAAACTATGATATGAAAAAATTTAAAAAAGTAATTACAATAATATCTCATATAATAAAGCAGGACAAAACTCGACATAAAAATCTCAACATGGCCGGACTAGAAAATAAAATCTCAAATAGTACAAAATATAAACTGAAAAAACTTTAGGGAGGCAATGCCCATACCCCCCCCCCTCTCTCATTACCCGTCTTCTCTCTCCCTTGCCTCCTTACTTGTTACTTTTTTGGTTTCAATTTTGAATACACGGTGGAAATTAAAAATGACTAGGATAACAATATATGTAATCAACGAAATACATACTATATATAAAGTTTCAACACCAAAAAATTTCGTTATAGCTCAACAAATGTTAAATAATCAACATTGATCGAGCTTATAGCCTAATTAATGCATAACCAAATTATTATAATGAGATATGAATACTTATCTTGCCATAACTTATTTTCAAGACCGTAATTACCAAATGACAAGGAAAAACACACACATGTATATACAAAGATATATATATATATATATCTTAATTCTTTATAGTTCTATACATATATACTATTAATTAAAAGGCAGGGTTTGTACTGGTACGTGCATGAGTGCATGCATGGATCCTCGTTATTGATGATCGGAAAAGGTTACAAAAAAGAAATGGAGCTTTCATGAACTTCATTTCCCAGCAGCCTTTGAATTTTCTATTGAGGGAAAGCGCATTGGTACGTGGAATCCAGACATGATCGATAAAAGAGAGAAAACGTTAAAAGGGCTTAGCAGAGTTTTGCAATATCTTGCAAGCTACGCTAGCTTTTACCGTATTAAAGCCTGGTCCCAGACCAAGGTTGAAAAATAGAAATAAGAAATGTCTCCTCGTCCCCAGCCTCTCCATTCTGACCAAATGGACCCAAAAGCCAATGCACGTGATGATTGATGGGTATACACTTATGTAAACGTGAAACAAATACTCAATCGGTCTTAATGAAAATTTTTGACTATCAGACTTTTATCAAATTCTGTCAAATCATATACTAGATATTTGAGGTTTTAATATGAGTACATATCGATCGATCTTCTTTTAGGTTACTGTTTTGGTTTCTTTTGGTGCTCTTTATTTTCTGCGGCTTAGTTAACATTGTTAAGCTCTTATTGTATCCTTCAGTTCTTTATCAATAATGGCCTTTTCTTCGAATTTGAGGACAAAGGAGATCAACTGTGTTCTCACTCTTCACCAATGCCTATTTTAGGAATTACCTCATGTGGAACATAAGCAAGGGGTCATCCTGACCTTGTGCCACTGTCAACAACTATAAGTCTATTGGTTATCCTTTTAAGGCAGGACTCTTGCCACTACAGTAAATAGAGAAACTCACGTCACCTTTAAGGTGATGTGAAAAGCATACCTTCTCCATTGTGAAACCGACATGCATGCAGGTGATATTGTAAATCCGTGTTATTTCGTCAGTTTATATGAAAAGTAAACAAAAAAAAATAAAGACTTTTTTTTTTCCTTCCAAATTTTCAACACCGTGGTCAAATCGAACTGCCTCTCGCCATGGTTTTTCCGAGTGTAATTAAAATTATGGTTGTTTTGGCCGCTCCTCTATCCTTCTACCTTACGTTTGAAGATATTGATAAAGAGCCCGTGAAAGAAGGAGGAGAAAAATAGAGGAACAGAAGGAGGTGGCAGGGGTGACGAGGAAGAGAAAGGGGAAAAGGAAAATAATAAAAGGGGGGAAAAAAAAAGAGAAGAATGTTAGGAAATTATATTTCCTATGTTGGGTACATATACAAAATAATTGTATAATTGTATTGAGCCTTATTATTTCATAAAGACCTTATAAGTAATTTAATAAAATTAGGTCAGAATATCCAATTGGGTATAGATATCAATGTGGATACCACGTTAGTCATTCAATTGGGTTTGATGGATATCCAACAGAAACTATTTAAAGAACTTATTAGGGTTATGATCCCTGTAACTAAAATATTACGTATGTTCAATTCTCTGTAACTCATCACTAGTTATAGAGAACTCTATCTGAATGATATTAGGCTTTAGATTGCAGAAGATCAAAATTTTAAGGCATCATCTCTTGTTCACGCTTCTACTTTCGGTCTCTCCATCTCCAATTCTCTACAGATTAGCCATAGAATTAGGTATATTCAACAAATCCTAACCTATCAATTTAGCATGAATGATTTAGGGTTCAATTTGGTTGACTTGTAATCTTAATATCATCTAACAAATAGTATCAGTGCATGTTTTCATGTTAAATTAATTAGGTTAATCATGCATGACTCTAGTTTTAATAATCTATGTCTATTAAATTTTCTATATTTTAGTTTATTCATATATGATCTGTGATTTTTCATAATATATTGAGTATTTTGATATATTGAGGAGTTTATTTCTAGGTTTTAGGGTCATTAAATATGAATATTAAGGCTAAAATTCGTTGTTTTGAAGTATTAAGGCAATTCTCGAATCGTAAAATTTTTTACAAAAAAACAACCCAACGCTATGGCATTAGGCAACATTCGGTCAAGCATTGTGACACTACATCTGCAACACCATGGTGCTCAGCAAATAAAGGTTCTAGTCTTTTGACTAGAACATGCAGTGTAGCGATGCTCAGAAACGAGTGCCTCAATGTTTGCTTCAGTTTGGCCAACTCTACGGCACTGGCTTCCTAGCACCGCAACACTAAACCCTCGAGCACATGGGCCAATTTTGACCCAATTTTAGTATTCTGATCCCTTTTTTGGGTTGAATTAAGTCATTTTCGACTTGATTCAAGAAGATCCATTCTAAGACATGCCAAATAAAGATTAATTACCTCAAAATTAATTTAAGTGATGAGCCGAATTTTTCCGTTAAAAATTCTATTTAGATTTTAGAGTTGATAAATTTTATAAACTTAATTGCTTTTATTTTGTGTTTATGAAAATCTTATTTGGCTTAGGCATTTTTTGGATGATTTTTATTATATCATTTGTCTTGTATGTTGGGATAGATTCGATAAAATAATAAGTTGCCAAAGCAAACTCTATTGTGTAGTCTTATTTATTCTGACATATGAAGATGTCGTAAGTTTATTGTTAATGCCGGTGACTACCGGCCCAAAAGAAGGTGGTTATTTGGCTCGATAACAAACACACATATGATGATAAATGTGTGATAGTTGTTCAGTTTCCATGTGAGTAATAAATCGGCTCAAAGGAAGGTTTGTTGTTCTGCAGGATTTACTCTTAGTATTTGATCATTACACTTGAGAGTACCATTTACAAGTTAATGAGTCGGCTCAAAGGAAGACTTATTAATATTACGCTAGGTATCTTGTAATGGTAGTCCACTTTATGTGATAATGTGATATATGTCATTCTTGTATATTTTGTGATTAAATTGTATATCTATATATGACATTTAAGTTGTGAGCATGTTTAATTCATAGTTTTATTTTGTTCTCTATTCAGTTTCTGCCACTAGTATTTCTGTCAATCTGAGTACAATTCATGTGCTTACAAGGCACAAACTTTAAGGCCTATAAAGAGAATGTTATGATCGTACTGGGTTGTATAGATTTTGACCTGACACTTAGAAAGGACTAACCCTCTACTTTTACGGAAAAAAGTTCTACTGAGGATAAAAAGAACTATGAGCTGTAGGAAAAGTCCAATTGTATAAGTGGCATATTCATGAAATATTCTATTCTAAAAGTCATGCGAAGCTCTTTACTAAAAGAGAAAAATGATAAGGCATTCCTTGCTGCACTTGAGAAATTATATCTCAAAAATGAAAAAGGTGAGATGAGTACTATCTTAGGAAAACTCATCTCTATAAGGTACATTGGCAAAGGAAATATAAGGGAGTCTATCATGCAGATGTCTCATTTAGATAGCAAGCTTAAGGAACTCAAGTTAAAAATTTCTGTAGATTTGCTTGTGGCCTTAATTTTGCTTTCTCTTCCTAATTAGTATGAGAACCTATAGACTATATACAACGCCCAAAAAAACAAATAGAATATTAATGAGTTAATAGCCATTTATGTTCAAGAAAAAGTAAAATCCAAGCTGGAAGGTCTGAAAGTGATAATTTGACCACTACCTCTAAGGCAAAGAAAAGAAAAATGAATAAGAATAAAAAAGCTGCAGTCGCTCCACCTACTAAGGCACAGAAAAAGCAAGATGAGTAAAATTGCTTCTTTTATAAAAAAGGTGGACACTTGAAGAAGAAATGTACTAAGTACAAAGGTTTATGTATTAAGAAGGGTAAGCTTCGCATTATGTTTGTTCTGAAGTTAATTTAACTTTTGTACCTAGGGACACTTAGTGGGTAGATTTTAGTTCTACTATTCACATAAGTGTTTCCATGCAAGGTTGTCTGTAGATCTAGAAGCCAAGTGATCCTGAAAGAATTATCTATGTAGACGACAACCAAACAACTGAGGTGGAGACCGTATGGCATTTTAGGTTATTTTTGAATTCTGAGAAATATTTAGATTTGTGTGAGACTTCGTAGTATCATTTTTAAGGTGGAATTAGATTTCTATTTCTATATTGGATAAATATGGATTTATTTATTCTTTCGGAAATAATTTACTTAGTCTTATGCATAATTCAATTATTATTGGTATCAATTTTTTTAATGACAACTTATATATATTAAATACCCAACTCTCCATTAATGAGACTTTGCATGTTAATTCAAGAGGTAGAAAACGAAAATTAACTAGTGAGACTCATCGATATTATGGCACAGACACTTAGGATATATTTCTAAATAAGTAATTGAACGTCTTGTATCTAATGGGATCCTTAGTCCCCTTGATTTGGCAGACTTTAAAGTCCGCATCGATAGTATAAAAGGGAAACAGACAAATGTTAGGAAATTAGGTGCCAATAGGAGCTCTAATTTCTTAAAACTGATATATACAGATATCTATGGTCTATTTCCTACGGCTTCTTAGAATAGACAACAATACTTTATCACGCTCATAGATGATTATTCTCGCTATGGGTACATAAACTTGATTTATGAGAAGTCACAATCATTGAACGTATTTAAGGCTTATAAAGCTGAGGTTGAAAATTAGCTTGACAAGAAAATTAAGGCTGTCAAATCTGATCTTGGTGATGAGTACTATAGTCGATATGATAGATCAGGTGAACAACGTCTATAGCCCTTTGCTAAGTATTTAGAAGAATGCAGCATCGTTCCATAATATACTATGCCTGGGAAACCTAGCATGAATAGTATTGCTAAACAACGCAATCAGACACTAAAGAATATGGTAAGGAGTATGATTAATATTCCACCTTACCAAATCATTTTAGAGAGGCGCACTCAAAATTGTAGTATATATCCTTAAAAAAGTATCAAGAAAAACAGTAGTTAAAACCCTTTATGAACTCTGGATTGGGCGAAAGCCTAACATTAACCACTTACACATTTGGGGTTATCCAACTAAGGCAAGGTCTTACAGGCCAAATGAAAAGAAACTAGACTCAAGAACAGTAAGCTACTACTTTATAAGGTATTTTGAAAGATCCAGAAGGCTATAAGTTTTATGATTCTACAGTAAAGTCTTTCTTTAAGATGGAAAATACCAAATTTCTTGAGGATATTGAGTTTAGGAAGGAACATAAGGTTAGGAACATTATTTTTAAAGAGGAATTTTTTATTCTTCCTATAGTTGCTATTAACAATAGTTAAGACACTTAGTATCCTAATTCTGAGAATATCATTGTTCGAGACACAATCGCTCTAGTTCAAGATAATGTTCAGGAGATTCTTGTCTCAGTTAAGGCAAATGCTCATGTAGAGAAAACTCAACAACCTCAAGAATTAGTGCCTTTAAAGAGGTCCACTAGATAAAAGAAAAGTGTGATTCTGAAGGACTATGTCATATACCTCCATGAATATGAGTTTGACATCAGGATAATGGAAGATGATCTAATCAACTTTATACAAGTCCAACAAAGTTCTAATTCTCAAAAGTAGATTGATGACATGAATGAGGAGATGAAGTTTATGAGAGATAATGATGTTTGGAATCTCATCAAACTATTTGAAAGTACGAAGCTTATTGGTTATAAATGGATATTTAAGACCAAAAGGGATTCGAAAAATAATGTTGAGAGATATAAAGTATGTCTTGTCACTAAAAGCTTTACTTAGAAGGAAAACACTGACTTTAAAGAGACTTTCTCTCTGGTTACTTAAAAAGGACTCTTTTAGAGTTATTATAGCACTTGTAGCTCATTTTGATCTTGAACTTCATCAGATAGACGTTAAAACAGCATTTCTCAATAGTGATATTGATGAAATAATATATATAGTGCAACTAGAAAATTTTGTATCAGAAGATCCAAAGTCTTAAGTAGACTTCTCATCAATAGTATCACTACTTTCATGAGGTATTCATCTCATTCAGTTTTAAGGTGAATCCTATTGATGATTGTTTATACCATAAGTTTAGTAGGAGTAATTTTATCTTCCTAATACTTTATATTGATAATATACTATTGGCAAGTAGTGATATAAGCTTATTGTATGATACCAAGAGATTTCTTGTAAAGAATTTTGAAATGAAAAATCTTAAAGTCACCGCTTTTTTATTAGGTATACAGATATACTAAGATTACTCTCGAGATTTCTTTGAGTTGTTACAAAAGAGCTATATCGAGAAAGTGCTTAATAGGTTTGGTATGGATGAGTATACACCAACAGACACTTCGGTATCTAAGGGAGATAAACCTATTCTCAACCAAAGCCCCAAGAATGGTGTTAATAAAGAAGCTATGCAACAGTTTCCTTATGCTTCGGTTGTAGGAAGTCTAATGTATACTCAGATAAGTACGCTTCTGGATTTTGCGCTCATAGTTGGCATGTTTGGCAGATACATGAGTAATCCTAGAGTGGATCATTGGAAGACAGTAAAGAGGGTTATGAGATACTTATATAGAACAAAAGAAACATGCTCACTTATCAAAGATCAGACATTTTGGAGATCATTTGGTACTCCGATTCTGATTTTACGGAGTGCCTAGACAGTAAAAGATCTATATCAGGCCATGTCTTTCTTTTAACTGGAAGAGCTATTTCCTGAAAGAGTACCAAACAGATACTCATAGCTACTTCAAATATAGAGGTAGAATTCATAGTATATTATGAGGCATCTAATCAAGGAATATGGCTACAAAATTTTAATACTGGGCTGCATATAGTAAATGGCATTAAGAGGCTATTGAAGTTTTATTATGACAATAACTCAATAGTCTTATATTCCAACAGCAGCATAAGCTCATCAAAGTCAAAGCACATTGATATCAAGTTTCTAGCTATTAGAGAAAGTTCGGAGTTCTTTAGTGTCAATTAAGCATATCGATATAAATTCTATGATAGCGAATCTGCTCACCAAAGGTTATCATCTAAAATCTTTTATGAGTATACTGCTCGTATATTTAGATAGTGTGCAATTTAGTAGAAGTTTGTAACTTGGTTTAGGTATTTTATGTGACTTTTTTCTTTAGTATACTACAATATTTTGGTTATTAGTGAATTTTTTTGTAGACTCTGTTCATTATATATTATATGATGTATTTTATATTTTTTTTACTTTTCTATTGTGGTTTAATGTTATAAGTTTGTAGTAATGCACTAAAGAGGAAAGACTAAGAACGATCTTAATAAAGTTTAAGGAGGACCAGATAGGCACAATAAATCACATTATATGTAATTTCTATACCACATTCTATACTCGATCGGTGTCATTTAGGTGTATTAGTACGATGATTAGTGAGGGTTCTAGTTGCCATCTAAATAAGTTTAATGATGAGAACTTTAGTTTTGTACTAATATGTCTGATAGATGGAATTACAACTTCGGAGATATTCAGAAATAATATGGCAATTTCATGGCCATACTTCAGTTAACAATACAATTATGTATGGTGTATATATGACCCAAGTGAATGATTGTCAGGAAATTGTATTTCTTATGTTGGGCCACATATACCAAAATAATTGTATTAGGCCTTATTATTTCATAAAGACCTAATTAAGTGATTTAATAAAGTTGAGTCAGAATATCTAATTGGGTATAGATATTGATGTGGATACTTTATTGGTTACCTAATTGGGTTTGATGGATACCTAATAGGAACTATTTAAATAACCTATTAAGGTTATAGTCTCTGCAGCTAAAATATTATGTATGCTCAATTCTCTGTAATCCACCATCAGTTATAATGAATTTCATCTGACATTAAGATTTATGCTGCAAAAGAACAAAAGCCCAAAGATATCATCTTTTGTGCACACTTCTGCATTCGGTCTCTCTATCTCTAATCCTCTACAGATTAGCCATAGATTCAGACATATTCAATAAAACTTAATTTGCTAATTTAGTATGAATTATTTAGGGTTTCTATTTGGTTGATTTGAAATTCTAATATCATCTAACAAAGAAGAATAAGATGAGGACAGATGTTACTTATACATGTATAATAATAAGGAGAAATATGAAATAAAAAAGTAGAGAAAACATATAGGAGATAAAAAAAAAGAAAAAGATGAAGACAAATAAGTTTGAAAAGTATGAGAAGAATAAATAAAAGAAGAAAAAAGAGAGTAAATTCAAAATTCTCGAAAAAATTAGGAGGGAATTCAAACTTGAAATGAAACTTTAGCTTAATTTTTCAATCGGTAATTTATAATTAACGTGAAAAGTTCTCTTATTATTTATTTAGTAACAAGATATCTTAGGGCAACATTGTAAAAATTCAGATTTTTGGGAGGGTAATTTGGACATTTTATCAGTTCTCGGGTGAATTAATTTGAAAAATTTTGTGCA
This sequence comes from Parasponia andersonii, assembly GCA_002914805.1. Classification (NCBI taxonomy): domain Eukaryota; kingdom Viridiplantae; phylum Streptophyta; class Magnoliopsida; order Rosales; family Cannabaceae; genus Trema; species Trema andersonii. The sequence continues at coordinate 84,269 of JXTB01000415.1, forward strand.
GAATGACTAAATTGCAATTTTTGAGGGACTAAATTGATAGAGATTAGGGAATTAGAGACTATAATGCAAATTTTTTTAAAAAATTGCACAGCCTTCTACTTACCCACGTGGGCTCTCCCTCCCATTCACTCTCTCTCTCTCTCTCTCTCTCTCTCTCTCTCTCTCGCTTCTCTCTTTCTCTTCCCCGATGCCCTCCCTCGCTCTCTGCTCGCTTTCGGCCGACGCACCAGGGGAGGCTGCGCTGCTGCTCAGGTCGCCGTCTACCCCCCAGCCCGCTCAGTGCGAGCTCGCCTTACCACCAGGGTGCTCTGCCGTCGGCCCCGAGCTATTGTCGATGCCCCTTCAACAGAAAACGCTATTTTTGGCCGTTCGAAGCTTTTCGTCACCGATGTCGTTTCGGGCCGTTTCAACTCACGTTCTTGGGCTTGTTGGATTCGTCTCGTCGAGAGGAATCTCAAGGTATATATATCTTAACCCCATAATGCCTGAATCAAAGTTGTCATTTTTGAAATATTTTGAGCTTGAGTTGACTTTTTAATCCAGCCGATAGATCGTGAATTTGTTGTCATTTTTGGATTGTACTCGGAAAATGGAGAAGTTTGATATATGTATTGCCTATGTTTGATGATCAGCATAAAAATCGAAATTGGATGGCTAGGATTTTGCCTCGATTTGCATGCCACTAGTCCAATGTGAGCCCCGGTCTGAATTGGATAAGTTATATATCTAACCTAGCTATTTTGGGTACTAGAAATTCAGTGACAAGGTCTGTTTATGGATTTGAAGCTCCGTTGAGAAGTTGATTTTTTGCAAGAGGACGATCGAGGGCTTGGAATTGATTCCCAACCCTCCGGACAATCGTCAATGACGTCTTGAGAATTCAATAGTGTAGTATCACTATTTTTGTGAGGTAAGAATTTGGTTACCTTCGTTTTATACTATTTCTGAATAAAACTTATTTTCTGCAACATATGAGAACAAATGTGGTTTATTTGAATTTCTTGAACATATATGATAGACTGTGATGGTATGATATACATATATACTGTATTGTTCTGGGGATTTTCTGAGTGCAGGTTATTTTAGGTATATCAAAAACAGGATTTTTATGCTACCCGTTTTTTTATGAAAACCTAATATACTTATTTTATTGAAAAAACAAAGCACGATTATTTTCACACTTCAGTTATGTGTTGCACATGTCATAGGATCATATATAAGCATCGTGTTAGCATCGTGGGTTTACAGTGTAGCGTTGCGTGCCCTACCATTGGTTAGAGTCCGTAAACCTATGCGGGGTTTGGTTACTTTTGATTACCTCCTTATTTGGCAGGCGTAGGCAATTCAGTTGCCCCTCCAGGTTTGGTAGGCTACACATGAGTGTCCCCTTCGGGTATGGGCTTAGGTGTCAGACAGATTGTTAGGTACACTTAGTAGCATCATCCTAGGTTTCTACAGATGAGAGGATGTGAGCTCATGGGTACAGGTTGATTTGTGTCATGTGCGTCTAAATTGAATGGTTTTGATTATACTGATTTATTTATACATATACGTGACGATTTCCAGTTTGGATTGTCATATATGTATGTATTGGATTTAAACTAACCATGCATAAGTTTTTTATCACTAAAATATTTTCGATCGAGGTAACTGTTTTTTCTACTAGGTATTTTATGCTCACTCCTTTTCTCTCTTCCTCAGGTGGTGTCCAGTGCAATTTTGGAGATCAAGAGGAGTAAGAGGCCATCGAGATTGTAGTTCGTAATCTTGGTAATACTTGAAGCGTATTGTTGTGGTGTTTGGACTGTTTGAGTTTTCTTTTAGCTTTGAACTAAGATTATTACTTTTCATTTTATTCTGTAAACTCATGTATGCCATTTTGGTATCTGTTTTGACGTGGATGATGATAATACTTGAATATATATTTGATTTACGTTCTTTTCAGTATTTATTCGATCTATGTTTATTGGTGTATACGAACTGTGGGAAAGGTTCACGGGATAGAATTCTAAATATTTTATTTAAAATGGACTGTTTTATAAAACTAAAATTTTTTAGACGTTTTTCAAATAAATAAAAAAATTTCTCTTTCTTGTAAAATTCCCTATCTACCACTATCCCAGATTTTGAGTTGTGACAAACATAGCTCATCGGTTGTGCGTAACAACTGACGAAATAGTATATATTGTAGTAGTATGGGTGAGAGGAAGTTGAAATACTATAAAAAGATAGAAACAAAGACTCCAAATAGGATATCTTGCCGACTAGGCTATACTGCCACCACTAGTGGTGAATAAAAATGCCGAACTTAGTAGTTGTTATTGATATTCTACCACATAAATTAAATTCCATATATAAAATGCACAAGTGTGTGCATATATTTGTACCTTTAAGTTAAGACAGGGAGGGAAGTTGTGATCATTTTATCAAGCTATAGAGTTTCTAGCAAAGTTAGCTCGTGATTCAACAAATAGCGTAAGAGGAGAAGCCATGACGTAGTTATAGTGGCCTAATTGTCGGAATATGATTAATCTCAGAATCCCATCCAGAATCCCATTTCTTCGTGCTCTAATTTATGTCTTTGATCTTTTGTCAAAAAGAAATTTATGTCTTCGATTTATCAGCGGTGCTTGTGTTGTGTGTGTTTGTTTTTCATAATTAATCAGACATATTAATATTAACAGAAAAGCCAATTTATTTCGTACCAGCTAGTTACTGTTGCATGCCGACAACAAAATTCTCACATCTCTCCACACAAATTGCACATGTTATGTAATTTCTGGGCATGGGCATGGTGTTACGACCTGGGGTAGTGGCAAAAGGAAAATTTCACAAAAATTGGAATTTTTTTTTTTTTAAATGTATTATGAATTCCAACCAGTAAACTTATGCCACAGTTCATAGTCACTAATAAACACAGACTGAAAAATTATAAGAGAAACTAAATTCTCACATAATTCACTAAGCATTATCATTCACACCTCAACATCAAGTTAGAGTGGCATATATAGTTACAGATATTTTTAAAGTAACACACTTAATATGAATACTAGTAATATCCATAAATTTAACAAGACTTAAATACGAGTCTTGTATTCACACTCCTAGCATTACCAAGTCTCAAATTACGAATAAAAGATAACTTCTCATTCTGCTTGTTGACCGTCAATGTCACACTGGATACCACCCGTGGAGAAAATAAGGAGAGTGAGCATAAATTGCCCAGTAGGTTACCCAATTTCTCTTTTTGGGAAAAATCCTTTATAAATCTCAAAAATTTGCATGGTTAGTAGTACTAGAAAGTATTTCTATAAATATTAAGGATTTAAACCATTTATAGAAAACTATTCTAAAAACCAAAACCAGATACCTAGGTCAAAACATATAAAAGTCTCAATTAAAATAAGCATAATGCACATAACATAAATTAACACATCACATGAATTCTCATCCTCTCATCACAACTAGAACAGCTTATACTACATGTATTGAGTGCTCTCTGCTTATCATCTATCTCTGAAAATCAGAGGGACACCTATGTGTTAAAACCTATTGAACCGGAGGGGCACCGAATGCCTACGCCTACTGAATGGAGATATTCAGAAAACAAACCCCGCACGGGTTTATGAGCTCTCACTGAAGGCAGGTGTACTAGTCCGCCTACTACAATACTGTGATGCCTAAGACGACTCTCATGCATGATCGTATGAAATGTGCAATATATATAGAGTCTCAAACAACCATGCAGTGATTTAACATTTTAGACACGCTCTGATTTTTAATTAAAATCCATTTTGTACTTTAAAATCCAAAAGTATAGTTTCCATGGTTTTACCAAATTCGAAGTATAAAAACTTGTATAAAATCATATTTAAAAATATCTACAGCAGTCTACAATGTTTCACACATTCATAGTTCATTAAAATAACTATTCAAATCATT
>JXTB01000415.1:107563-119465 GCA_002914805.1 Parasponia andersonii
TTAAGTTTATAGTAAGTATAATAAATTTGTTTCTGCCTCTCACATTGTTTTTAAGACAACAATTACATTTGTTGAAATCAGTTGCATTTATTTAATTTGTGTATATCTACACATCTCTTTAAAAAAAACACGATTTCTGAAAGAACACGAACTTTTTCGAATTTTAAACCATAATATTTAAGAAGCAGTTACAATTGTTTGGAACAGTTATATTATGTCTAATTTCATAACATGCATGGCGCACGTCTACCCTCATTGCCCATACCATGCATGTTATGAGCCACAAATGAGTCATTATCCTTTAATGGTTGGAAACAATTGTCAAAACCTTTATTTCCTTTTCATTTGCCGGGCTAAAGACACGTAGGTATTAACAAAGTCTCTTTACCGTCGTATTTGAACAACTTAAAACACCATCTGCGTAAATCCAATCTACATGGAGAGCTACTTCATGTTGTCCAATGCTAGCAGCTCTCCTTGTTACATTAGGCCTGCTTTTCGCATCATTTCAAAAACACATCAAGGTCAAAGAATGTGAAATACAATTAAACATAGATTTTTTTTAAAAAAAAAATCTGAACTTGAAAACGCATATTTTATATATAGAGTATCAGTTTTATAATTTAAAAATGGAGTTTCACCAACATTTTTATTTGACAATTAGTTTTTTTTTTTTTTTTATGTACTACATAGTTTGAGATTGATCTTTCATGGAGTCGTCTGTCAAACGTTTTTATAATGAATTCACGAAATTCGTACTACTATAAATTTAAGAATGGACATAAAAGATCAATTAAAAGCACTCTTTGATGGTATGTAATTAATGACTATTACTAATTCATAACCTTTTATTTAATATTTACACAACAATGATGTTAAAGGAATTTTGATGCCCAACTATTACATGATCTTGATAGATGAATGAAGATAAGATGCTATTTTCTTCCCTTAAAACCTTGATATCCCAAGTGACTCTCTCAAAAGTCGAAACAAACGAAACAAATTAGAGCCACGAGGAGTCACAAGCGCAATTGACAGATTGACTCATCATCAATAGTACTCGAGTTGTGATTCCAAAATGTAAAATATGTCGGATCTTTCCTGTATTTATTAATACATATATTTCCTTAACAGAAAATTGACAAATATATACTTGATAGCCGCCCCCCCCCCCAAAAAAAAAAAAAAAAACTTTTCACGCGTTTATATGAATATCCATCTTTTTCTCTGACATAATTCTTGAAACAACTTGGAATTTCGAAAAAAAAAATAGCTGATTGGTTCCCCACTTGCCCTTTTTTACGTGAAAATAGATTTATATATTGCCATTTTTAAATGACAAGGACACATCTGCTTCTCCATAAAAGCACAAGTTTGTGGTTGTGCTTGATGCTCATACTGACTCTAAACCTAGAGAGACAGAGAGAGAGAGATCTAGAGAGAGAGAGAGAGAGAGAGATGGCACTAGAAACAGAGTTTTTTCAACAAGACCCTTTTGGCTGCAATATAAATGGTTGGAATAAGGATTTTCATGGCTTGGTAGGAGGTGGTGGACCTTGGAGCTATGGATACGCTTTTCCAGAAAACGACATGAATATGCACTCTAAGGTCCTAGCAAACGACAACAAGCTTGTGGGGAAAGGTTTCAACAATCTCGCCATGGATTTGGAATCTATAGCTTCACCCTCTTCAATGGTGCAAGGCCGAACCGATCAGGATGCAACCAACTTTTCCCTCGCCGAAAACTTCATCGGAAACTATAATCTCAATGCCAATGAAGGGCCATTCGCCAACCGCGTGTTTTCTCCGCCGGAGACTCCGGCGGTCACCACCGCCCGCAGGAAACGACGGCGTATCAAAAGCATCAAGAACAAGGAAGAGGTTGAGAATCAACGGATGACACACATTGTCGTCGAACGCAACCGAAGGAAGCAGATGAACGACTATCTCGCCGTCCTCCGGTCCATGATGCCTTCTTCTTACGTCCAAAGAGTACTACTCTACCATTCTTCCTTCTCACATATATATGTTTCATCTGTTGAGGACATTTTTGTTTTGCATTTTTAAAGCCAGTCAGATTCCAAGTCCTCGTTCTCGATTTTGATATTATTTAGGTTTTCGCTTAATTTTGATCCTTCTGATTATCAGTATTTTTCCAAAACCGTAAGTCAGATTTACTATTATTTGATTCTGATATAATTTGACTATGACCCAAAAAAAAAAAAAAACACGGTATACTAATCTTATGCTTCCCAATACATAATTGTCAGTATTTTAGGTTTATTTTCTAGCGGCGCTTTGATTAATTGATTTCGAGTTTATATAACGTAGGGAGACCAAGCATCAATCATAGGGGGAGCCATAAATTTTGTGAAGAAGCTTGAGCAACTTCTCCAATTATTAGAAGCCAAGAAACGAACAAAGCAACAATCATCATCATCAGATTCCAAATACTCTTCTTCTCCCTTCTCTGACTTCTTCATCTTCCCTCAATACTCAACCTATTCGTCCAAATATGGCGGCAGCTGCGACGATAACAAAAAGACCAGCACGGTGATAGAAACCAAATCAACGGCGGAGCAGCCGTCCGCCGTAGCCGACGTGGAAGTGACAATGGTGGATAGTCATGCCAACATAAAAGTTCTCTTGAAAAGACACCAAAATCAGCTTTTGAAGATGGTGGTCGGCTTGCAGTTTCTGCGCCTTGTGGTTCTTCACCTCAATGTCACAACCGTTGATAGTATGGTTCTTTACTCTTTCAGTGTCAAGGTTAGTTGAAGAAAAATAACATTTTCTAGTTTGGGTATTAATGATTTTTTTTTTCTTTTGATCATAACTAATGTTAATGAATCCTTAATTAATAAATTGATTATCAATAATAAGAGATTTAATTTGTGGCTCAAATTTGATCTTAAAACAGGTTGAGGATGATTCTCAGCTAACCTCAGTGAATGAAATTGCAACTTCTGTGTATGAGATGGTGGGTAGGATCCAAAACGAAAGCTGAATTATAAGTTGGATGAACATATATATATATATATATATATATATATATATATGATAATCATGTGATTTTTTGCAATATCATAGTTTTTTGTGTTATGATGTTAGTTAAAAAAATGAGTTACAGAATTAACTAAATTGCTTTTTTTTTCCCCCTTAACTATCTTTCCGATTATGTTTTCTGGAATTTACTTTTTCTTTCCTTAATTCGCCTAATTAACAAAAAAAAGTACTGCTACGATCGTCATCATGGATTGTACCGTTCTCTCCAAATATGATAGTTAATTTCTTCAAAATTATCATTTAATTAATATTTGGATGAAATGGCTAGATACTGAAATCTTGATGAACTATAGTAAATTTAGTTTAACAATAATACTATAGCACTCATTAAATTAGAAATTATATTGTAGGTTCATCATTAATATCATATAGTTCCACTTTTTCACCGTCACAATTTTTTTAGTATGTCTTACTCCAATAAATTTAGGCAAATCATGTATAGCATTTTTCTGCTTTTGGGCCAACCACAGATTATAATTTTTTTTATTTGAGTCTAGCTAAATTTCTAATCCTCTCTAGGCGAGAAGTCTTTTATTCTTTTATTTGAAAAATATGAAGAGCATTATTCTTAGTCCCTGAATTGGAAACAATACAAGTAATCCACAATTCACATGACGTGTAGGACAAACGTTGATATATAATTAACATATAGATGCTGTCCTCTCTACTTAACATGCATTTTATTTTTGGCATAATGTTGGTTCACGGTTGGTCTTTTCCAATAATTAGGTACGTAATTACAAAAATAATAACATTTATATTTCATTATAATTTTTTGTTAGGGGTGTGGAAGGTTTTAGGGACTCTATATACAGACTTTCCAATCAATAATGCGTCTCTGGGGACAGCTCTTAATTCCACTGGGAAAGGTCGCAAAGTACTTGATCATATAGAGTTTAATATATAGGGCACCCACATATTTGCTCAAATAATTGATGACAAAACAATTCCCGAAGTACAAACATATTAATAATGATATGAAAGGCCTTTTTCCTTTTTTTTTTTTTTCCAGTTTAAAAAGCTTCAAAATCTGTTTGATAGTCAGTCATCCGAGACTAAGCTTCTTAATAACATATAAATCAGCTTAATTAGAACCACTTTCTACTTAAATTACACAATTTGTACAATACTTTCAGTGTGTTATAGCATCATTACATGGTAAAATTCGAGACTAATATGTCTTTACATTACTAATTAAAATAAAAACATTGACATCCTATCACATAATCAACATCCTATCCCATAATCGTGATACAATAGCAAAGAAAATAATTTTCTTTCTGAATTTTTAATTTTTTTTCTTTAAATCATTACCCTTCTCTTACTACTATTATTCTGTTACAAGTATAGAACATTGATCCCCACCTTTTGCAGGTGGTAAAGCCTGACAACTTTCTTTTCTTATTTTTTCATTCTTCCATTTTTTTTTTTTAATGGAATGGAATGAGTCCAGAATTGCATAATGTCCCACCTCCTCCTTCCTCCATTCTCTTAATAGGGAATACATATTTCAAGCCAAAAAATTAAAAAATAAATAAATAAACCAGAGAACACACATATATATCCCCATTATTGCGTAATCAATTAATTAAAGTGGAAGTCCTTTTCCAGATTATAATCCACGCGTTAAAATTTTTATATAAGCACTATATGTGTCGGTAAAACTAATTTTTTTCTTTTGAAAAAAAATCTATCACTTTCATAAACTTTAAGATGTTTTCCCTTGAATTTAATAGACTACTTGGAGAAGAGACAATCATTATAATGGAGGCACTTATAAAAAAATAAATAAATAAATAAAACACCAAATGCAACATAATTTTAAGCTATATTTTATTTCCAATTGAAGCCATATTATTTAGAATTATGTGGTGAAAAATTATCACATTATTTAAAATTGTGCCAAAAATTCGTATTCCCTGCATTACCGGTGATTGAAATAATTGAACCGACTTTATAATTTGACTAAAAAAGTTGTTTCGCTTGCACACCATTGGCTTCTTAGCTTGACACAGATGAGTAATGACAGAATTAAGAAGGTAATAATAATAATAACAACACGTATATGAATCTCAAAAGGATCGCTAGCTAGCTAGCTTGAAGTGATCAATAAATCACCTTGTTATTAGAAGTTTGAAATTACTGAAAAAAAATTTCTTCAAAGAAAAGGAAGCAAATAATTAAGGGGAGAAAAAAGGTACGTACTTACATTATTAATTATTAAAGGTTTGAGCTTAATTTGGCAAGACATGCTTGTGTGATTAAGAAAAAAAGCGAGCCAACAACATGAATTTCTTTGCATTATACCTTTATGTGTGTGTATATGTTTTGTTGTTGGGGAGCACCCCCTCTCTTTTTTTATTCTGAGGTCATAGCCATTATCATAAAAGTTGAAGAAAATAAGCTGAAAAAGCCGAAACTGAGGGGACACAGTATTGCCCATGTATAGTTTCAGAAGCAAAGTACGAATAGAAGAGATTTGAATGAAGTTCAAAAGAAAAAGACAAAAGCTATAAATCAAAGCTACAAGTGATATCAGGTACACGTACAACTTACAAAGCAGCATTCAAGGCTTCAAATATCTTAATTAATTAGTTTTCTCATTAACTTCTTAACACACCCTAAACAAATATATAACAATGATGTATACAATACAAGAAAAGCTCAAGTTAGCGAGCAGAAGAATCTACTCCTCTCTTATTAAGGCACTCGGCCTAGTCACTTTGATTCTTTACGGTTTACACAAAGTTAGAGAAGCTATAAGTTGAGAGATAGTACTCACTTATATTTGCCTAACTCGCAACAAACGGCCATACATACCCTAAATATGAAAAAACGAAAGAACAAGAGTGAGCCGGTATTTATGATCTTAGACATACATATTCTAATAGTAACCACGCTTTTTCTCAACGTGTAGAGTGCTTAAATTCGAATTCCCGCTCTCGCAAGTAATAATAATAATAATAATAAAAAGTATGCTGGTGTTTGCGCATAATGTGCTGGGCCCAGTCCAAGGAAAGCAATTCGGGCTAGAGCCTAATGAGGTGAGGGCTAACATAATTGTTGGGCCTCGACTATTTTTGTGTACATTATAAGAAGGAGTATTTATAAGAAATGAACTTTTTCTTTTTTTTTTTTTTTTTTTTGTTGAAGATCAATTTTAAAAAAATGGCCGTTTTTTACACTTATTTAATAAAGAGAATTTATGGTATGCATCTTTTTTTTATACTTTGTTTTAATAAATGTCCATTTTTCTTTTTTTTTTTTTATAGCTAAATAATCAAGTATAAGTATTTTTATACTTGGTATATTAGTTTTAATTTATGTACTTAGTATATAAATTTTTATATTAGTTATATGATATTGAGAAATTTAGGTGAATGACCAATATTTTAAATTTGATTAAGTAAATATCTACTTTTAAAATTTTATAGCTAAATGTCTAAGTACATATATTTTTGCACTTGGTAGATATACTTATCTATCAATTTTAGTTAGTGTATTAAATTATACTAAGTATATAAATTTGTATGCTTAATATATAATATTTTCACTTGTTATATAAATATATATACCATATATTTTGCTATAACACTTGAAAAATAGATATTTACTTAAATTAGGCCTAAAATTTGGTCATTTTGCTATAAGACCCCATGATATTTTACATGTGATATATTTATTGATATACCAATTATTTTATTATAAGATCCTTTAATAAATGACCATTTTATAATTTTGTTTTGATAAATATTTGTTTTTAAGTTGATCTATTTTTCAAAAAGTAAATCAATTTTCAAAATATTAATGAATATATTTTGATATACTAAATATAAAAAATGATCATTTTCTATTTTTAAAATTCAGCTACTTTTTAACAGTGTTTGAAAAACAGCAATTCTGCAAATTAGGATCTAAAATTTAGTCATTTAGCTAAAAAGTCCTATAAGAAGTTCAAAGAGTTCGACTTTTTTTTGACAATTTTTTAACTGTGTTTGAAAAACGACCATTTTACTACAAATTATGATATAAAATTCAGCTATTTGGGTAAAAACCCTATAAGAAGTTGCAACAGTTGACTTTTTTTTTCCCCAGGTCGTCTTTAACCCGGAATTTGGCAAGATTTGCTTGCTAATATATAAACGGCATGATCATGGATTTTTTCCCGTGGTATTATTTATAATGATCTAATTAGGCATTTTACTTACGTCTAATTAAGGTTAGAATATACCTCTGAATATCCACATATTCATCTCTCGTCTAATGACCTTTTTTTTTTTTTTTTTAAGTAGGACATTTTCATTTTTTACAAATTAAATAAAAATATTTACTACTGCCTAATTCTCATTTCATCACATTAGGAATAATAGACATTCACACTTACTCCTAGTGTGACTCGAACTTAAGACTGAGATATTAAATAATGAGTGTTTTTACTTGAGTCAACTCGCTTCGCCAAACTTAAACATGAGAAACAGAAAATGTTTTCTTGTCCTGGTATAGAAGAGTTTTATGCACTTTAGTTCCTCCTTAGTGCTCGAGTATCAAAACTAGTGTAGGCTCACCCCAAATAAGATTAGGTTTTAGGGATTAATTGTGTTTAGGGTACTTGTCATGTGGAGTATGCTTAATCAGCCTAATTAAGTGGATAAAGTCACTAAAGTACTACTAATTATCATCATGCACCTTATATCAAAGAGCAATATTATGTAACACATGTGGTGCGATTAAATATAACACTATATTAATATGTGACCATACATATAAGTGGGTCACACACTTCTATTAGGTAAGATACTGTTTTTAGCATTTTCCTCCATCAAAATTCAAGGACTTTCTTATATCAAAATTCAATGACTAATTGTCAAGAAGTCCAGACTCCAGAGGGAATACATGTTACTTAATTAATATGTTCATAAGAACAGAAGGGGCTGTTCTCTTTCCCTCATCGTCACATACTTGTATTAAGTAGTAAGATGATTAGAGTAATCACGACTAAACGGTCAATGCTAAGGTCCTATTTCTTTAGTATCCCTCGCAATTAGATTGAATGACAGAATTGCCTTACTATACAATAAATACGCGTGCCGTACCACTGCTCGCCGCGCTTCCTGTAAGACCTGACCTGGCATTGTCCGAGTGATGGTTCCTTAAAGCTAAACATGGATGCTGCAATACATGAAAGGGAGAGGGTGTATGGGTGCTGGTGCCGTTATTCGGGATAGCCAGAGTGCAGTTATACGTGCCCAGTCAAAAGGTAAATCCCTGGTTTTTTCGATCCTTTAGCTGCTGAGCTAATTGCCATCCGCGAAGGCCCTCTGTTTGCCGAAGCCTGTGCTCTTCATGTCAGTTATATTAAATCTGACCATCTTGCTGCCGTCCAAGCCATTAACTCAACGGGTGGGCTGTCTCCGAATGATCTGGTTGTGGGAGATATCATTTCCTTTATGAGTGTTGCTAGTAGAGGTCCGTGCAATTTTGTCCCTGGAGAAGGAAACAAAGTTGCCCACCTACTAGCCAAATTGTCTTTTAATATCAGTAATGATGTGTTGTGTTACGAGAATATTCCGAACTCTGTAGCTACTCTTGTAGCATATGATATTTTATCTTAATGAATTTCCTTTTTTTTTTTTAAAAATTATATATCGACCATAATTTAGACTATATTTGATAGAAAAGAAAGAAATAAGAAAAAAAATTAGGAGGAAAAGAAAATATGTAAGATAAAAAATATATATTTTTTCTTTATTATTATTTAGTATATAGAAAAGAAAATAATAATTTTATTTTAAAATAATTATTTTAAAATTATTGTTAAAATTTTAAAATTAATGTATAAAATTATTTTGATAAATTCATTTTCATACATTAATAATAATTTTTTCTTCCCTTTTCTCCTATTTTTGGGAGGAAATTTTTTAGGTAAAGCCCACTGTCCGTTTCTCTCCCCTTTTTCTTCTCTTTTTCTCTTCCATCCCCTTTTCTCTCCTACCAAACAACCCAATTTTCTTTTGGTTTCCTTCCACTTTTTCCTTAAATTTTTTCCTCTCTCTCTTTTCCTTTCTACCAAACATAGCCTAGATCCACCTTTTTATTCCGTTCCTTTCACTTACTAAGGCTTCTCCACTGAAAATTGGTAAATGGCCAGTTTGGGAATTAAAATAATGAAAATAATGAGACAATATCAGTGAGATGGGGATTGGGAGTTTCTTATATTTTTCCTTTTTTTTTTGTTCTTCAAAACAACTTTTGTTTTTTTTTTTTTTTTGACATAAAAAATGTCTAGAGCAAGAATTCCTACTTCAACCAAACAAGATCGTTAGAAAAGTTTGGATTCACTTTTGTTAGTCTGGTTAGGTTCAAGAACGACTGTAACTTACATTTGGATAAAACAAATCCATAGCAACCCACCAAGTAATATCTTTTTCCTTACATTAAATTAAAAGGTGGTATAATGTAAGAAGAGTACCATACCAGATAAATTATAAATACACAAAATCATTCTCAAGATCATAAACACCTTTAGCCAGGTACATAATAAGTTCATAGACATCATCTTATAATTGCCATATTATTCATAACATAAATTCCTTCAGCTGACCAGGCTATCAGATGGTTTGAAAGAGATAATATCTTATCCATTTAACCGCAGTGCATAATGTACACGAACAAAATAAAGTACTTCTGCAAACCTAGTAACGAGCATTCCACAGAGAAATTTCAGACAAACAGGAAAGCAAAATGCTACCTCCCATATATTTTCAAATGAAGATTTAAAAGCATTTGTCTGCATTCAGGACAACCAGCAATTTTGCAACAAAAAACCTATAGGAACCGTTAATGTAATACTTGAGATCTTTGGTCTTAACCTTCAGAAACGCTTGACAAGTTTAAGTTTCAGGCACCAAATTACTCTTTTCTAAGTAAAGCTTCATCATAATAGGAACTGCTTCATGTAGTTTGTAGCTACAAAAGAAAGCAGCTTATAGTATTTATCATGTACCTATATCCATGCCTGTTGAGATAAGTTGTAGACATCTTGAACTTTCCAGTAACTGACCTCCAACTTATGTAACTGACCTCAAACTATAAGTAAGAAAGCAAGGTAATAACTACATATTTAATATTTTTAAGAAGGAAGGATTGAGCTCTGGCTCCTGCCATGTTTGGATGAAAAAACCTTCCTGCTGGATGACCTAGACCTTTTCATTGAAGTAGGCCCTTTCTGCAAAGAAAGCCCAATTGAAGAACTTCCCATTAGTTTATACAGGCTTAAATTTCGACTCACCCGCTTTGACACAATAGCCAAGCTCGAATTTTTCACAGGTACTGCCAACTGGGAATTTGAGCTTCCTTTATCAGAAATTACATTAGCCACATCACGATAGATTGCCACCGCAGAAGATGCATCCATCGAAACTGACCTCCTCATTGGCTGTATTTCTTCATTGACGACTTGTCGTTTGTCAGCCAAATCACTTAAAACTCGAGAACCACAGCTCCTCGCAACAGAATTTGACAAATCCTTTATCCTATTTCGAGTGTTTCTTTCATCCTCAATTGGAATTTTACCAATATCAACTCTGACTCTAAACTCACTAGTTTCACCCTCATCCACTTGATGGCCTGCTTCTACTCCCTGACTATCAGGATTCACCATCTGGGTTTCTTCCCTAGAGGTCAAATCACTCGAATTAAGCTCCGAAACATTTACCTGACTCACAGCGGCATTTTCACAAACAATTGGTGCACGACAAAGTGGGCAGTTCTTATGAGACCTCAACCAGGTATCTATACAACTAAGATGAAAAGCATGGCTACACTTGGGCAAAAGCCTAACGCTCTCATCTTCTTCGAACTCACTCAAGCAAACAGAGCACTCTGTCCCTTCTATCAACCCATCATCTTTCTTATACTTACAGGCTGTAATGGAGTCAATCACAGACTGAGGCAAACCGACGGTGTTGATGTACCATATGTGGTGATCAACCACAGGCCCATGATCTTCATCGACAAAGTCTTGTTGGGTATCGAACAGAATGGGCTGATTCCTCTCCCTGGAGTTGTTTCGCCTAGAAAAGTATCTCTTCATAACCATGAAGACAATAGAAAGAAGAAAAATACCACTAATCATACAACCAGAGATAAGCACACTTTTCCGAATTGTGTAACCATGAATTGATAGATGAGGAGGTGGAGGATCTAGTTTGTGATGATCACAGACATCGCATTGTTTGGAACAAGGTATGCGGCACTCATCAAAATCTTTTCTCATCATTGGTAAGAGTTTTCTGTAATAAAATCCCATGTTTGCACGGACTAGAGGATTTTAACAGAAAGAAAATAGGTGATATAGGAGATTCATACCTTGGAAAATATTGTACCGGAAGGCATTTTTGCTTGGCTTGGAGGAGTTTGGATTTTGGTATGGTCTAGAGTTTTGGGATCTCTGAATTTTGTACGGGCATGGACTAGTGGAGGAGGTCTAAAGATTGAGCCTTGTTTTTCCACAAACTTTGTGTCGTTTTCCATGGATGTGTCACTTTCGTTTCACGAGTCGGGCACTTACTTGGTAGTTTCGTTTTGGTTATAGGCCCCCCTTTACCTCACTGCAAGTCAAGGGTTCTTTATGACTCGTTTCCGCGTTAAACTTTATTGTGGGGTACGTATCAAATGAAAGATAATCGTTCTATCAAAAAATAATATTGCATTATTGAAAAAAAAAAAAAAGAAAAGAAAATGCTACCCTTTCTTTTCGAGACGAAAAAAAAAAAAAGGGAAAATGATACTTTTCTTTTCATTCAAAGAAAGATAATACGACGGACAACATGCGTTG
>JXTB01000415.1:121914-134469 GCA_002914805.1 Parasponia andersonii
TCAAAGAGTATGAAAAATAGAAAAGCTGACCAGATTATGACAAAAATCTCCAATATTTTTAAATAGAATAAACTCAAAATCAAAGAATTAGCATGTTTATTCTAATCATAAATAATGAATCTAAAATTAAATCGATTCTAAAATTCCTGCCAAATTAATTTTCTGAATTATAGAACTTATTGAATAAGCTGGATTGAGTAATGACTAATAAATATTTTTCTTAATCTTGTGAAATTTTCTTCCACTTTTCACATATGTAAATTGTGCTGCATCTATTTTTATATTTTTTTTATGTAATCTTCAACACATTTATTTTCACATAAATAGTAGCTTTCACTCTAGTCACTGAGGTAGCCATTTTCACATGGTAGATTATCCTTTATACATTTTGTGATACATAGGCCCAAATTACTCATGGATATCTTTCACTCTTTAGTATTAGGCAGTTTTTTCTATTTATAATGCCTGTAAACATAATATTTTTAACACAAGAGATCAATCAAATATTTATCAATCAAAATCCAATTCAAATTATTCAATTTATCATATGCATTGAGAAATTCAAATAACAAAAATATCAAAATCAATCTAATTAAACAATCAAATTTATGAAAAGAATAAATTAACTCTTTCTAAGTTCTTAAGATTTCTCCAAATAAAAATACATGAATAATTCATGCAATTCTCTCAGAGAATAAAATTAAAAGAAAAAGAACAAATTCCCAAGTCTTTCTTTAGGAAATCAAACCTCATAAAATCAAGGGCTTCAGTGAATATATCAGTAAGCTATCTTTCTATTTCTACAAAATCTAAAGCAATTGTCTTGGATTCAACTAAATCCCTGATGAAATGATTGACAAAATCTTGAACTCAAGATTAAGAAGTAGAAATAAACACAATTTCATTCTTGCAAATTTGAGTAATGATGAATCCAAAAACAAAATATGTAAAAAAGTATTTTGTATACTCCCCCTCTCTTGTAGCCTCTCTTAATTAAGAAATTGGTCATTCTTCTACTATTCATCATTACACGAGCCTTCTCTTGAGATAAAGTACAGCAATTATCCAAATATGTATACCCTTTCAAAATGCACTTACCTGAAGTATCCAGAAGTTGGCACTTTTCATTGGTAAACCTAACATTTGAGTTCAAATCACACAATTAACTTATACTAATTAAATTAACATTAAGTCCCTTTGCATGCATCACTTTCATCAAATTAGGAAATTCATCAATGTCAAGAGTTCATATGCCAAGAACTCTTCCTTTGACTCCATCGCCAAAGGTCACCATATCCTTAGAAACAGGTTTGTAATTTGGTAAAATACTCTTGTCACTAATCATATGCCTGGAACATCCACTATTAAAATACCAAGAGTTAATAATACCAGTTCTCAGACATGAAAAATAAGTAAAATAATTAAGATTTGACTTTCTTACCTATACCTTTCTGGAATTATTTTTCAAATCAATTTTGGGTCTTGGTGTGTTTCTTGGAAGAGAACCCACAAATAAATTTTTAAAATAATTGTTTTCCAAAAAAAATCATCATTGTAAAATATCTAGTCCTTATGTGACCTTTAATTCAACAAAAGTAACAAGTGGGTATAAATTTCTTATCTTCGATTGTCGTGGAAGAATTTTGTTATTATAAGCGGTTTGTTGTATTTACCTATTGATCCTACAAATGGTACAAAACTAAGACCACTTCTGAATCTTGCTTGAGATCTTGTTGTTGTAACAGTAGGGACCGGTTTTTTATTATCACCAAATTTTCCTATTGTTGCAACAATAGGCACAAAACCAATACAACATCTGATTGTTGTGTGAGATCTTGCTGTTACAACAGAAAGTGTGCTGATAGGTGATGAAATACTTTTTGATCTTATTGTTGCAAAAACAGACATATTAAATGGACCAGAAACTGATTTTTCTCTCACAAAAATAATTTTTATTCCTGAACATTCACCTTTAAAACTAAGTCTAGTAACATCATCAAACGATTTTCTAGATGACAAAATAAGATCCAATTGAGAAGAACTAGAATTGAGTATTTTAAGAGATTTCATAGTTCTATCAAGCTCAAAAGAAACTTCTTTCAATTTTTTTATCTTTTTCATCAACTTATAATTCCAATTCTTTCAATTTTTTTACTGAATTTTCCTTAATGTTAAGTAACTTAGAATTGGAACTTATCAAGTTTTAGTTTTCAGCACGAAGTCTTATACATTGAGAGTACAATTTTTCATACGTCTTTCCTAATGATTCCTCATCTACCTCTAAATCATCACTGTTATCAGAACTAAATTCAGCTATGTTGTCCTCTAGTTTTTTAAATTGTGTTGCAACATCATTAACATCAGCAATATTGTTGTAACATCATTGGCATTGGCAATATTATTGTAACAGATAGTCTCTGTTACAATGGAACCTGCAACCTCCTACAATTTCAAACGTGAACAAGAAAATAAAGAGACAATCAAAGCAACATGATTACTTACATTGTTATCATCTTCATCTTGGCTACCATCAGACTCTTCATCACTACATGGTATGGCACATGATTTTGATTTCTTTTTAAGAGTGTTAGGACATTCGGATTAGATATGACCGAATCTACTACATTCCTTACACTTAACACTCTTATTATTAAAAGAATCAAAAGATTTAGAGGAGGAATTATGTGAAATCCCACATCGGCTGGAAAGGGGAACGAAGCACTCTTTATAAGGGTGTGGATACCTTTCCCTATCAGACGCGTTTTGAAAACCGTGAGCTGCGGAGGGCGGTTTGGTCCAAGTGGCAAAGCGGACAATATCTGCTAGCGGGGTTCTTGGGCTGTTACAAATTACCTTTGGAGGATTTGGATGTGGAGGAATTAAGTTTTAATGACTTGTTTATTTTCTTTAAGAACTTTTTGAAAATTTTCGTTAGTAGGGCAAGCTGTCACATTCATCTTTCTCAATCTTTTGGATAGATTTATAGATTTGAAAGCAATGGACTCATCCTTTCTTTTATATTTCAAAGTCATTTCAAAAGTAACTCATCAAGTTTTCCACCTTCATGGTGTCAATATTCTTACTTTCTTCAATTGCAATGATTTTAGGCTGAAAATGATCTGAGAGTGACCTGACAATTTTTCTCACAATAACAGCCTCAGGAATCTTTTCACTAAGAGCAAAAGACTCATTAGCAATATCACACAATTTTTTATAAAAATAAGAAAGTGAATAATCTTTATCCATGTGTAATTTTTCAAATCTAGTAGTAAGAAACACGAGTTTATTACACTTAATATCACATGAAACTTCAAAATGAGTTTGAAGGATTTCCCATGCCTTTTTGACAGTTTCACACGAAGAAATCAACTTGATTTACTCTATATCACACCCATTGAAAATGGCATATAAAGCTTTAGTGTTGTAACTTGCTAGCAAATCATCTCGGGGTGACCAATCAATCTCGAATTTCAAGGAGATTATTCCATCGTCAGCTTTGACAACACGATGAGACCAATCTGTAAGAATAGATCTCCAGGCTTTATTGTGTGCTCTGATGAATGCTCTCATCTTAGTCTTCCAACAAGGATAGCTGGTTCCATCCAACAAAGGTGAACGTGAAATTAAAGCTCATTCAGAAAAAAAAAATGACATTCCTACAAAAATGAATCAGAAACTTCCCAAAATCTCACTAAATCAATGTTAGTGGCTCTACTCTGATACCAATTGAAAGATCTAAGATTGCAGGTATACTAATTTTTTGATTTATTATTCAAAAGAAACAAATTTAAAAACTAGTTGTTATTGTTGTTGCAACAGTGAGATGAGTTCTGCTGCTATTGCAATAGTTAATTATATTATTGTTGTTGCAACACTGAAGTATTGAACGTGTACTATTGACAAAATAATCACAATAAAGAAAATAAATGACATCAGAAATTTTTATATGGTTCGACTATTTTTCAATAATCTACTCCATAGGGCCATGCCCAAAGAAAGAGACATATTAGTATAAATTTTTAAAGTATAAATATTAATGACTTAAATAAGAAAGACTTTTATATTTTGATGCACCGTGTTTGACTCTTCTCTCAATATATTCAGTGAGCTCTACTCGTCTTACTTGACTCCAACCTTTTGAACTCCCTTCAATAGTTGGATCAATCTTCTCTGCTACAACATGCTTTCAGTTCCACATATTAGGCCTCCATCCTATGCACTAGAACCTATCTTCTCCCAAAAAATACCTAGCTCTTTTCCCGAAGAACTTTTACAATCTCAAGTGAATTTTCTAGAGCTAATCACTCTAAGGACATCTAAGACTCACATAAAAACAAATTCCCAAACTGCTTTTACAGAAGCTCTCTTTTTCTTATAGTTTGGGACATAAATAAAAGCTCTATTACAGTATTTTTTTCTCTGAAGTGCATGATAATTCCTTGGAGTAGTAGAGCTTAGATAGGTGAATTCTAGCCCACTTGGTCGTTTATTGTAATGTGAATAGACTGAAATCAAATAAGGAAAAAGTTAATAACAAAATCAAAATCTTCCATAAATGTTGTAATCAACTAACAATTTTCTGAACAATTACTAAGAAAATGTCTAGATTCATGATTGTTCTTTTGATTCGGTTTGGATACATTTTAGACAGCTGAAAATCTTCATTTATCATGCCAAAGATTGATAATTAACATAGAAAATTATATCTCAATTAATATCAATCAAAAGCCAAAATTTAAGAAAATTAACCAATCTTTCCTTAAATATCTGGAGTTATTGTAACAGATCAGAAAATCTGATCACAACAACTAATTAAATTAAATTAATTAACTAAAGGAAACTTAATTAATTGATGAGCAAATTTCCAGCAATAATTAAAGACGAAAATTCTTATGAATTCACTTCAGAAACTTATCCAAATTCATTGATTAATAAGATGCAATTAGATATTAATCAAGGATGATAAAATAATCAATGATATATATGATAAATATAAAAGGAATTAACTGAAAATTGATAGGAAAATATCCTAACCAACTATGCACAAAATTCCATTTATATTTCATATATATTATCACCATAATTATCAAATATGGAAACAAAATACATTTAGGCACATTCTAGAAAGTTTCTATATAAAGAAAGAAAAACGCAAGTTTCGGTTGTTGTAAAAATAATATTTGTTGTAACAAGTTCAGATTTATTGTAACAACTTCTTTTTTTTTTTTTAATTAACTTGAGTTCTCAAAACTTTGTCATTACCAAACTTTTGGACCTAGTACAAACAATTTAGCTTTTTTATTGTTGTGTTCTAGGTTAGATTAATATCGTATATTTAGGTTTAGTTATTTGATTATTTTGGTTTCAAGAAGATTCATGAAACTACCATATGCATATATTTTGATACTACTATACTATTTTTTTTTTTTTTTACCAAATTGGAGAAAACCTAAGATAGAATATACGGAAAAGTAATAGAAACACACAAGTACCCATTGAAACTAACAATAAAATCCAATCTAAATTAAGAAGTCAAAGGACAAAGCAAAAGTATATATATCCGAACTAAACAAGGAGAAGATCTATTAAAAAGAAATATCAGAGGAAAAGAAAACCAAGGAATTGACGTGGTAGGACCGTAGAAGGGTTGGTGCGTGGATGGAGAAATTAGATATTATATTCTCAATGACAATTTGGTAATAACAGAAGAATAGAGAGAAAAAAAAAAATAAGAAGAAGAGAATTAGAGTGGTTTCACAACATGAGTAAAAAGAACAAAAGAGGGACAATGAAGCCACCTTTCCTCTTTTCTCTTCTTAAAATATAATCTCATATTACAAAATATTTTTAAAAAATGAAAAAAATGATTGTTAATTAGTAGTTGCTTTCTCTTATTATTATTATTATTATTATTATTATTATTATTATTTCCCCTATCTTTTTCACAGTATCTTAGGACCCGTTACAAAAAACTAAAAAAAAAAAAAGGAAAAAAAGAAAAAAGTGAATTGATAATTAATAGCATTTTGAAAAACGCGCCGTAGAGTGCCTAATAAGTTTTGTCGAAACTTTTTCATACGCTAAAGTGGCAAAGGTATTTTAATCTTATATCTCATTTTTTATTTGTACTAAAAATATTTTGATACCACTTCAACATAACATAATATTTTATCTAAAATCATGTCATATCAATGTAAAACTCGATATAAAAGTTGATGTCGATACCAATACTCTCAGCCTTGAATAGTAGTTTGATCAATGCACACTCAATTAAATGTAGTTCTAGAGCTGTTATGTTCTAGCTAAAGACTCTACAATGATCATTTTGCAAAGGAGTTTGAATTTTCTCCGTGAATTTCGTCTAATATTACTCCACAATTTTCTCGAATATTTTCCTCTGCTTTGATTTGATTCTTTATTTATTTATTTCTTGACTGTCTCCTTGGTATTTATCTTGTCCCCCGAAGTCTTCTTGATTTGTTTCCCTCCGTTGACGTGTTTAACCCTTGAAGCACGATGTCTTCGTAATTTAATCATTGTTTCCTATAAATTGATCTAATTGCAATATACTTTGAAGAAAAATCTAGAATATTATGAGTTGTGACGTGAACCCGTGAAAGATAGACTGGTGAGCACATACACAAATATATATATATATATATATATATAAGGGGATAAAATATGAAACACCGCCAAGTGGATAATCACAAAAGAATATGATGAGGATTCAACGTACGACTTAAAAATTAGGAACAGGTCATCGACCAACGTCTAATGCCAAATATTGCATAGTTGCTTGGCTTCGTAAGTCATAATTAAATTTACAATTATGAAAAGATAATCAAATCAGAAATATACTTTCTTGTTTATTAATTGTTCATTAGTTATTTCTTCCAAATTACCAGTTGAAATTACATATCTCATTTTAATTTATGTTCAACTAATAAATTTATGATTAGTGTTTTAAAATTTGAAGCTAACTAATTGCTTTTGTAAATTTATTATTTCCATTTACATTTTGAATAATAATGTATCATCCATTTATTGATAGGACATCATTTGGAGCACAAAATATGAGATCTCTTTTCTTATTATATTTTCAATACTTTTGGTTCTTTTTCATCATTTTTCTCTTTTGTCTTTTCCTTCTCATTTAGATGGAAGTCGGAAGATCGATATAGATGACTCGGGGTTTTTAATCAAATAAATGCTTTGTCAGTTCTCTCCATCATCCATCCATTTTAGTTGAGAAATAAACTTCTGTTTTGTGTTAAGACTAATAGAACGCCCGGATATCTACAATGCGTGTAGAAGAAAATCATTCCGTTGTATAAAGATGTTAAGAGATCGGCTTTGCGGAAGCGATAACGTAGAGATAAAATACGAGTTGAGAAAATTTGAATAAAATAAAAAAAATATGAGGTACATAAAAGAATTAACGTAGTTCACCCAGGTTACGTCTACATATAAGGCTGTAAAGAATTTCACGAAAATTACAACTCACTTCTCTCTAAATACAAGGAGAGATCAAATGAACCTCTCTCTCTTGAAATAGGAGAAAATACTCCCTCTAAACAATTTAGGAGAAAATAAGTGGGACACCAAGAGGAATTCCTAGGTTTGAATTCTCTCTTAGAAAGGAAGAGGATTTAAAATGGGATGCAAAACAAGTGACGAAGTCCTCCATATTTATAGAACTTGAAAGGTGGTGTGAACACCATCTTTTACTATTACTATTACGGCAGCTCTTTTCACTATTGCTATTGTGGCTGCCCTTTTTACTATTCTTATTGCGACTGCCTTTTTTTCATTGTTCCTATTGCGGCTGGTTGGTGAGCTGTAATTGTTGATTTGTTCAATATTCTCTCACTTGAAGACTTGATTTTAATCATGTCTTCACATTTAATAAATCTCTCTTTTCTTTCCTTGTCAATTCTTTATGCTGCTTATATTTCTGCTAGGCTATATAAGGATCTACACCATTAGAACTTACCAGTGTTGATTGGTTTGGTTAAAGCATTTGCTAGGTTATCTTTTATGTGGATCTTCTTCATGTCCACACTTCCATCTTCTACTACTTCTCGAACAAAGTGATATTGAACGCCAATGTGCTTTGTCCTTGAATGAAAGGCTGGATTTCTTGCAATGTGCAAGGCACTTTGACTGTCACAAAATAGAGGAATTTTTTCTTGTTTGTGCCCGAGCTCCTCCAATAACCTTTGAATCCAAATAGCCTTTTTACAAGCTTGTGTAGCCACCATGTATTCTGCTTCTGTTGTAGATAAAGCCACAATAGTTTGTAGTTTCGAAACTCAGCTTACAGCTCCTTCTGCAAGAGTAAACACATAGCCTGTAATAGATTTTCGTTTGTCAAGATCACTCGCAAAATCTGAATCAACATATTCTCTGACAGTAAATTCTGATCTCCCGTAACATAATGCAACATCTGAAGTTCCTTTGATGTATCTCAGAATTCTCTTCACAGTATTCTAATGCTCTCCACCAGGATTCACCATATATCGACTAATTGCTCCCACTACTTGTGCAATGTCTGGTCTTGTACATATCATAGTGAACATTAGGCTTCCCACTATTGATGCATACAGAACTCGAGACATCTCCATCCTCTCTGCTTCATTGCCAGGACACATCCCGGAGTATAACTTGAAGTTAACAGGAAATGGGGTAGAAATCGACTTACAATCTTGCATATTGAAGCGGTGCAAGATTTTCTTCAAATAATTCTTCTGAGAAAGCCGAATCTTCTTGTTACCTCTATCTCAGTGAATTTGCATCCCTAGAATCTTATTTGCTGGTCCCAAGTCCTTCATATCAAATTCCCTAGCTAACTGTGCCTTCAATTATTGGATTCTGCCTTTGTTGGGGCTCGCTACCAACATGTCATCCACGTACAACAATAAGATAATGAAGTCACTATCTTCATCAAACCTCCTGAAGTATGTGCAGTGATCTAAACTGAGTCTGTTGTGCTCAAGGCTTATGATGAAGGAATCAAATCTCTTATACCAACACCTCGGCGCCTGTTTGAGACCGTATAGAGATTTGTTCAACTTGTAAACCAAGTTCTCCTTGCTTGTTTCAGCAAAACTTTCTGGTTGGAGTATATAAATCTCTTCTTCAAGTTCTCCATGAAGAAAAGCAATTTTCATATCTAGCTGCTCTAGATATAGGTCAAATGTAGCACATATCGCCAGAACCACTCTAACTGCTGTCAGTCGAACTACAGGTGAAAATATCTCATTGAAGTCAATACCTTCTTTCTGAGCGTATCCTTTTAATACTAATCTCGCACGATACCGCTTCACTTGATCATTGCTATCATACTTGATCTTGTAGGCCCATTTATTGCCAATAGCCTTCCTTCTTTGTGGTAGTGAAACAAGATCCCATGTTTTGTTCTTGTGAAGGACTTCAATCTCTTCTTGTATTGTTGTCATTCATAAGGATACATCTGGGCTTTTGGTAGTCTTATGGAAAGTTGTTGGCTCTCCATCCTCTGTTAGAAGACAGTATGCAATATTGCTCTCAGTGATATAATCTGAGTACCATGCCGGTGTTCTTCTCTCACGAGTTGACCGACGAATTTCAGAAGTCTCTTCCTCGACAGGTCCTTCTACTTCGTGCTCTGGTGCTACTTCAGAAGAATCTGAATCTTCAGTATTCTTTTCTACTTGAACTGTAGTAGTTTCTGGTTTGCTATCATCTCCTTTCTCTTGCAATTTATTCTCTGCAAATATCGCATCTCTGCTGATGACAACTTTATGGGTTGTGGGATTCCATAAGTGATATCCCTTGACTCCATCAGCATATCCTAAGAGTACATACCTTTTTGACTTTGAATCCAGTTTTGTGATTTCTTGAGCATTGTACATCACGCACATAAGACATCCAAACATATGTAAGTGAGAATAATCAGTAGGCTTACCATTCCACATCTCCATCAGTGTCTTCAGATCAATCGCTGTTGATGGAGATCGATTGATCACATAACAGGCAGTTTTGACTGCTTTTGCCCAAAATGTCATGGGTAGACCTGTAGCTTTCAACATTGCTCTTATCTTTCCAATAAAGTTCTGTTCATCCGCTCTGCCACTCCATTTTGTTGAGAAGTGTACGCCACTATGAACTACCTCTTGATACCTTCTTGTTGACAGAAGTTATCAAATTCATCACTTGTATATTCTCCTCCATTGTCCATCCTTAAACACTTGATCTGTTCTTCAGATTCAAGCTCTATCCGTACTTTGAATATTTTGAAGACTGAAAATACATCTGCCTTCCTCTTGATAGGATACACCCAACATCTTCTAGAGTGATCATCAATAAAATATAAAGTATCTAGCTTCTTCTAGGGACATTACTAGTGCTTGTCAAACATCAGAGTGAACCAAGTCTAGAATTTTTTTACTTCTAGAACTGGATGTACTAAACTTTAATCTATGCTGCTTGCTTGTGACACAATGCTCACAAAATGGTAAAGATACTTTTGTGAGACCAGGAAACAGCCTCTGTTCAGAAAGAATCTTCAAGCCTCGTTCCGACATATGGCCAAGCTTACGATGCCATATCATCGTTGATTCTTCTCCAAAATTTGTTGAAGCAACTGATGTCTCTGCTTCCATCAGTATATCTCCTTTAAATATATATAGATTCACTGCGATTTTCTCTGCTGTCATTACTACAAGTGTGCCCTTCATAATCTTCATGATCCCATTCTCGACACGAGTTTTGTAACCAAGGTTATCTAATTGTCCCAAAGACAATAGATTTTTCTTCAGGCCCTTCATATGTCGCATCTCTTGAATAGTACGAATAGCGCCATCGTACATCTTTATCTTGATAGTACCAACCCCAGCGATCTTTAAGGCATGATCGTTACCCATGAATACAGATCCTTCAGAGACAGGTTCATATATATGAAACCATTCTCTGTGAGAAGTCATGTGCCATATTGCTCCCGAATCCACTAACCAAATATCAGTGAGCTGCCGTCTGTCCTTAGAAATTGTTGCTGCTTCACTATACAAGATTTCTCCATCATATAAAGTATTTACAACATTTCCCTGAGCATTTGATGATTCGAGATCCTTCCTTCTAGAATCTCTATTCTTCTTGAGTTGCCAACATTCCCTTTTGACGTGCCCTTTCTTGCCACAGTAATAACACTTGACATTCTTCTTATTTCTTGACTCAGATATACCATGACTCTGACTCCTACTGGGGCCACGTTCCATTGATCTTCCTCCCATTGTCAAAGCCTTTACTTACTATGAACTTGCTAATCTGTCTTCCTTATTCTTACGCCGATTTTCTTCTTCGAGAACAACAATTGTAAGATCATTAAAAACTAGAGTTGTAGCATTGCTGGTCACATTTATGATGAGTTAATCATACGAATCAGGTAGACTCTAAAGTAAGATTTCTGCACATTCATTATCCTCTATTTTATGCTCCATTATTGTGAGCTGTGAGAATAGAGTGTTGAGGGTGTTGATGTGGTCGGTCACAGTTGTTAATTCTGCCATCCGAAAGGTATAAAGTCTTATCTTCAAGAAAATTTTATTGTGAAGCAATTTAGCCTGATACAACTTTGTTAGTGTATCCCATATCTCCTTGGCTGACTTCTTCTCCTCAATGCTCGATAGAACTCTATTTGCTAGCGCCAGATGTAAGTTAGCGACATCATTTCTATCTATCTCGTCCCACTTTTTATCATTAGTAATCTCAGTAGACCTTTCCCTAATTGCTACTAGGCAATTATCTTTTCTCAAGATTACCTTTATCTTCATTTTCCATAAAGAGAAATTGCTCCCATTAAACTTCTTAATATCAAATTTTACCGTCATTTTTGTTCACCACGATTTGTTCAGTTACCACCGTTTCACTATATGTGAACAGTATCGTATACGTGAATAGTACCGTATACGTGAATAGTACTATATATGTGAACAGTACTCCAACCAATGGCTCTGATACCACTGTTAGGAGATCGGCTTTGCGGAAGCGATAACACACAGCTAAAATACGAGTTAAGAAAATTTGGATAAAATGAAAAAAAAAATAAGGCACACAAAAGAATTAACCTGGTTCACCCAATTTAGACTACGTCCACGAAAAAGGCTGTGAAGAATTTCACTATGAAAAGGAGATTACAACTTACTTCTCTCTAAATATAAGGAGAGAACAAATAAACCTCTCTCTCTTGATATAGGAGAAAACAATCTCTCTAAACAATTTAGGAAAAAACAAGTGGGGACACCAAGAGGAATTCATAGGCTTGAATTCTCTCTTAGAAAGGAAGAGGATTTAAAATGGGATGCAAAACAAGTGATGAAGCCCTCTGTATTTATAGAACTTGAAAGGTGGTGTGAACACCATCTTTTACTATTGCTATTACGGCTGCTCTTTTCACTATTGCTATTGCGGCTGCCCTTTTTACTATTCCTATTGCGGCTGCCCTTTTTACTATTCCTATTGCGGCTGCCTTTTTTCACTGTTCCTATTGCGGCTGGTTGGTGAGCTGCAATTGTTGAT
>JXTB01000415.1:139457-187680 GCA_002914805.1 Parasponia andersonii
CGATCCTAGCCTAGGGTTAATGCCAGATTGGGATTTTCTAAACATTTGAAAAATGACAACTAGTAGTAGAAAACACCACCTTTGTGAAAAGTCCATGAAATCATCCATAAATTAGTTTTTAATGCTTGAAATCACTCATTAAACATAAATAATCGTAAATTAAATACTTAAGATTTCAAGAATGTCCATTTGCAGTTTTGGATATGTCCTCTTATTCACAAAATCTTCAATTATAGTTAAAACTCCCGAATAGAAAATTTAGAAATTATTTTACAAAATTAGTAGATGAAGTCCCATTTTGATAACTCTTAGAAACAATAATTGAAATTTTGGAGACAACATCCCTGTAAAATGTAACATATCCAGGCGTCCTCCTAAGTTTCACTAAACGCACTCATTTGAAATCATATATTGAGCCCAAAATCATCATTTAGTCCGTAGAACCTTAGCTGTGTTTATTATTAATAGAAGAATTTAAGAGAATCCAAATCAAACATTGCATTTAAAATATCTGCATATATATATATATATATAGGTTGCCAATTCAATAGTTTTTTTTTACTGTAAGTAAATTTTTTTTATTCGTTAGATCATAATCTAACAACTATCATAATTTGGATATTTGAAAAAAAATCAAAATAAATGCCAATTATTTAATCTTTTTCTCTCTCTAAGTTTTATCATAAAAGACAGATTTTTATTATATTTTATATATATTGTATTTTTATTAAAAGTCATTAATCATATTATAATGTAATACCCTCGTAAATCTATTAGTAAGCTTATTAAATATGGCTAAGTATTAAGGGATGTGGAGGGAATCATTAGTAAGCTTATTAAATATGGCTAAGTATTAAGGGATGTGGAGGGAATCAACGGGATAAGAAAGCACAAATCAAAGAGGAGAAACATGACCCCAAATAATATTAATTCACTCTACAAATCAATTGAGCTCGCTACATAGCACCTAAACTTGAAGTGGAGGGAAAATAAGAGTAAGTATGGGAATACTCAGTAAGATTCGATTATAAGTTTTTAATAATAAGAAAAATACTTATTTCAAATAGTTTTATAAAAATTTATTTGTAAAAAAAATAGTCCAAATTAGGTCCACAAAATTTTAAACCTCTAACAATCACATTTCCAAACAAGTACATATTATTCAAGTCAAGCATACATATATTAATGCAATCAATGATAAGTCCAACAATTAAAACACCTATAAGTCTGAGCCTATTACGACCTAAATCTCGGGCCAGTGACAGAAAGAAAATTTCACTAAGTGTAGAAATTCCTTGATTTATTTTGAAAAATATCTTAAAAGTTTTGGTTTAGAAAACAATCTATTTATATAAAAAAAAATATTCAGAATTCCAACAAGTGAACCTATCCCTATAATTCATAATCACTGTTAAACATAGACCGAATAATAATAAAAAAACTCAAATTCAATAGTTGTCTATGCATCACTATCAATCACCACAAGTATTAAATATCACTCTAGCATATAGAGTCTACAGATAAAATTCGAAGTAGTATTCTTGATTTTTGCTATTCAGTCTACTTAATCCAAAATAATAACAAAACCACCAAACTTGGACTCGAAGTTTTGGCATTACCAAGTTAACAAACTACTCTCAAAAGATAGCTTCTAATATTCCTGGTTATTAAGATCGCACTGAACACTATCTCAGGGAGGAAAATAAAGGGATGCGTATACAAATCTCAGTAGAAAACTCAATTACCTTTTCGAAAACCAATATATTTACGAAAAGTATGCATGGTTCGTTATATTGAGAATAATTATTAAAACATGTGCAAAGGTAATATAATGACAATCAAGATAACATACAGATAACAAATACCTGTTTAGATACCCTGAACCTGCCCCACCTTGCCATATCCAAGAATAACCTATATATGGTCATGTACCCTGGACCTCTACGTGGATCTACGGACTTTGCACCTACGGTCTAGAATACTAACTAGATAGTCCCACGTAGATTTATGGACTCTGTACCAATGGTGGGATCCAACCACTAAGTGTCTCGTGATGCTTGAACACCCCAGGCATGATACTATGGATTACCCACCACAAAATCCTCTCAAACGACGTAACCATATTAGATCAAAACCTAGAATATGGTCTAAATCCTCATATAGCCCATTTCCATTCTTGGAAATTCGGCAACATAACAGCTATAATTTGGATGAATTCCAAAATTTAAATATGTATAAAAAGCATCTACAAACCACATGGTATAGTCTACAATCATCATAATTCCACCAAACATATCATATATTCACCAAAAATCATAATAAACACATTTTTTATAATATGCCACATAAATGAGTTTCTTATGAAAGATTTATGGAAATTAGGTAATTGAATCCCCTAGCTCACTAAAACAACAATATCATGCTATTGGAAACTTGTGGTATTGCTGAACAATTGCATGAAAGGTTAGAAATTGAAACCAAGTCCTTTATCGCTCTTTTTGGAAAAACTAACTTCTTAACGAAGCTTCAATTCATGAAAAAGACTTTACCACTGAATTTCCAAAACCTAAATTAGTTAGTTTAGATATATAATTCGTCTAATTCATATCCTGGCTGAAATTAACCCCTAACACACAAAACGAGACAAAATTCGAACTGTTCGATCTCATTTTTCATACCTATCATCAAACATGGTCAATATATAAATCAAACTTTACCATTTCACGAGTATATTTCAAAAACGAGATTAAAATCACAATCCAACGATCCAATCAAAAAGTCAACTTCGAGCTCAAAACTACTCAAAAATGACAATTTTTAAACCGAGCAAATTGGAATCACGAAATAGATACTTAGAGATTCTTTGTGACAAGACGAATCCAACAAGCCCAATAAGGCGACTTGAAATAGTTGGAAAACTCGCTAGAAAGTCAAAAACCTCTAGGGCTTCAAACGGCTCATTCCGATAGTACGGGACTTCTAGCACGACGACGGAGCAGCTCTGGCTGTTGGCGTGGTGGGACAACGCCAAGAGTGGCAACTAGTAGAGCTGTTGTTGGTGGCAGCTTCTGTCAGGGGAAGAGAGAGAGAGAGAGAGAGACACACACACACACACGTAACCATATGTATGGGACTGTGCAATTCTTAAAAATTTAAAAATTACACAATGATCCCCCATTTTTCAAAATTATTTTAATTTAGTCCTCTAAAAATTTGCATTTTGGTCCCAATTTTAGAAAAACTTTGCAAATAAATTACTCTCTTATTTAATTTCATAAATTGGCAAATGATCTTTTTGCCCTTATGATTTCTAGGATTTTATAGAGCGGAGATTATTGAATTATGACTTTGGCACAAACTCAGGTCTTAATGTGCAAATAGAGGCAAAATCCAAGCTAATCAATCCTCGATTTTCGTGCATTTGTGATAATGGTTAGTGTGTGTATATATATATATATATATATTTAACTGTTCATGTTGATAAAGATATTCTAATTTTGAAAATAATTTAATAATCCAATTGTTCTGATTGAAATTCGACTATACAAATCTAAACTTTTTCAAATAGTTATTATGAGATAGTCATATCTTCTGGAGAGGGGTGGCAACTAGTTGGAGGACCTTGCCCACAACCTAGGTAGTCCGGCTGCATGGCTTGGGTGGCTACTCGCAACCGGTGGCAGCCAAGGCAAGGAGAGGTGAGGGAACTTAACCCCCGCGGTTTCCTCGTGCACGAGAACTCATTAATTTAAGGCCAGATGGAAAGCTGGCATTGTCGGTATCGGCTAGTAAGTGAATGATGGGTGTCGTGATGGCCGGAGTGATATTTTGCTACATGAATAATGGCAAAGGAAAACTCAAATGATTGAAAGCAATTAACATTACTATTTTATTTGAATTGGCTATATTTTGAAGCAATTATAAGTATATATATAAATATAAAGGGTACGGATATAGTCCGGACCGGTCCTGTGGACGTATTGGCCAAAACAGATCATAAGCTTTTTTTAATATATATATATAGAGGGCACCAATATTTTTTTTTATCTATCAATAGTTATCAATTTAACCAATATTTATCTATCAATAGTTATCAATTTAATCAATGAAAATTTAGTATATATATTTTTTTATTGTAAAAAAATAAGAAAAAGAGAGAGCATTAATGATGTACGTTTTTTTATACACTTCATTATAAACATAGGTTAAAAAAAAATACTCAACTATATATATATATATATGAATTATATATATGGATTGGCAACCATATATATATATGTTTATCCTGGCTTAAGCGCTTTCGTCGGAAACAATATGATATATACTAGTTACTGATCCTTTCCAAAATGTAAATTCTTTCCTAACTTTGAACGAAACGATTTTTATAATTTTTGAAGGAAAAATAAAAAGCTTTACCCTTTACGGAATGTACGGAATTAGTACACACATTTCACAATTAAAAAAAAAAAAAAAAAGAGGTGAATGCAAAAAATTATTTCATCCTCATATTTTATTGTGTCGATCAATACCAATGGCCACTGAATCTTAGTACTCATATTAATATAAATATAATTAGTTCAACGTATAAATTAAGGTGTGAAAACTCTTACTAATTTATCGGATGTGGCCAAGGTTCCAAACATGAGATCCAGCACGATGCGCGGCGGGGTGTTTTTCGCACTTTATTGGTGTCTTGTTAAACGATTGGTCCTCTTAGGTTGCTGTTATGCTTTTGAACCATCTGATGATCATCTAGCTAACCATGACTCATGTTGTTTCTTTTGCTGGAAAAGGGTTAGAATTGCATATATCTTGTCGCAAAGCGATTAATTCTATGTACGTGGTGAATTTGTTGCTTAATAGGGCGTTGTACGTCTCAGTGGTCAAACTATGCTTTCATCAGGTGTTTCTCACATTTACCACGAGGGTAACTCTTATAATGACCTAATCCTCCTATGCAGTTGGTTTTCAAGGTCCGATTTGGTGGAACAATTCCCCGGAGTTTTATAGTAGTTTTTGTGTTAATAATATCGCCGGTAGACCTATATTGTTTCTCTCTAGACAAAGTTTTTGAAGGGGTAATTAGTACTATTTTTCATCGTGAAAGGTTTTAATGAGGCATATCACGAGATAAGTTAGAAGGTGTGTATTTTTGTTATTTTGGCACTCTGATCTCCTTGGTTTTGTTTCTTTGCATGAGCCTCTTCCATTCCTTTCCGTTTTTAATATAGCAGCTGGTCTTTGAGCCTGAGCTTTTATGAGAGAAATGAACGGATCTAAGAGTATTTTGAACTCAAATGACATTTTTAAGACCATTTTTAGAATGATCCTTTTAGTACTAATCATTTCAAAATTATTATGTTCTTTTACAACATACTCTGACCACCGGCCACAAGTATTATAACTACCTGCTACGAAAGGCACTCAATAAAAAAGTACTTGAAAAACAGTGATGAAAAAATTATTTTAGCCCAAATTACTTCTACCCGTGTCCAAATCCCCTTTTACAAGAGGAGCAAGTTGAGATACCTATCATCCCTCTCTTTCGGTCGGTTTCATGTTCAGACCCAAAAAAAAAAAAAAATAGCACTTTAATTAGCACCAAAAATGTACAACTTAAATATTTTAAGGCGGCTTGTCAACTTAGTTTCCGACGTCAGAAATCAGTAATCGAGACCCTTTCCATGGGTTGATTTTAATGACAATGACAGGTGGACATATGGAACACAAGTTGTTCTTTGGGGATTATTATACAATCCAGTGAATAATAATAACCACAGAAGTTTCATGGAAAGTAATATCCTCAATTTAACACGTTTGGCTTGAAATTATACATTAGAATTTTCAGAGTTTGACTGTTGGAAATGATTTTGGTTAAATTCACATTTAAAAGGCTGCTCCCTATTTATAAATCACTGTTCCTTTTTCTCTTATTTAATTGGTCAGTTTTGACATACCAAAACCTAATCCATTACACGACTTGGTCTTTAAAAATATTTGCTTGGTGACAAAGTTTTTCTAGTACATCACAGCTAATATCTTCTTAATTATCCAACCTATAATATCAGTATATATACCCACATATATCTTGTATTTAAAAACTAAACCAGCTCTCTCTCCTGTATATATACAAGTTTGGCCATTGTAATATTTTCTCTTGTAAGAATTAATTTGGCTTTGAGACAAAACCCTTTTGCAAAAAGAATCGTTTGAGAAGAATATATCAGAGCAAAAAAGCGATTAAGTTTTTTTTTTTTCGATTATTAAAAATGTTGAAGGTGACATGGACAGTTCCTTACAGCTCTCGTCGCAGGAGCAGCTCCTTATCTGGGATTCATAGAGAAGTTTCAGCTTCTCATCATGTATCAATTTTTTCCGTTCAGAATAAAGGTGTAAACGCCAACCAGTTAGGTCTTTTATTGTCTCTCAGGAACAGGAGCAACGCCAAGATGTAAGCTCCAAGTTTAGTTGATTGATTTTTTTCTTGTATGATATCAATTGATTTATTCTTCTATGTGGTATGAATCCAATGACCTCAAATAATTAGTAATGCTTAATTAATTTCGTATAATTAATTTTTAACTTTTTGTTACTGACAAACTAAAGTCATTCATTTATGAATTAAAAAAAAAAGACGACTTTTTTCCTCTAAATCTACACAGTAATATAGACAAAAAAATCTATTAATTAGTTTTTGATAAAATATAAATTAATCTACGAGGGGCTTATTTTTCATTTTTGTATTGATGCAGGGATAAGATCGTATGCAACAGTGTTGAACCTGGAGCCTCATGTGGAGGAGGCGCCCCTTGGAACACATGGTAAGTTTGTTAGCAATTAATAATATATACCATCCTAAATTAAATATTTTATTTCATTGTTATATACATTTTTATTTTTGTTGCAAAACTTAGTAATAGAAAGTCTATAATATAGTACTGATCATATATATCGTCCCGCCACGTAATGATAATTAAACAGGCAAGGCTTGGTTTTTGGAGTGGTGGTAACTTTGATTCTGCCATTTTGGAGGAGTAAATGGGGGCCTCTTCTAGCATTTAAAAGTAAGTAATTACCAATAAAGTTTATAATTAATTAGCTTATGTAGTTTTAAAAGGAAAGGTTAGACGAAAATATTGATGATTCAAGAGATTGATTTTCATAAGATTTATTTTAATTGTGCAGATAAGGTGGACTCAGTTGTAGATTCTGTTGAAGCTGTAGCTGAGGTTGTAGAAAAAGTGGCCGAAAAGGTAGAGGACATTGCCGACGATATCGCCGACAAACTTCCGGAGAATGGAAAGCTTAAGGACGCCGTCTTGCTTATTGAAAAGATAGCCAAAGAAACAGCAAAGGACGCTCACCTTGTGGACGAGTTCATTGAAAAGGTGTTATTTCTTTTTTAAATTATTATTCTTACTATATTACTCTTTTATTTTCCGTCTAATTTCCGAAGTAATTAATTATAATTTAAATCACTAATGTTTGTCTAACTATGTGTAGATGCATGTGCTGCATTATTATATTTGTTTGTTATTAATTATCAATGAGATTACAACATAAGTTTATAATCCTCACATAAATTATACCATGGTTTGTGAATGAAGCACATGATGTTATAAGTAATTGATTTCCAATTTTTTTTTTTATTTTTTTGTTTTTCCTTTTCTTCTTGGATATAGACATACTAGAAGGACAGGTTAAGAAACGTTTGCTTGTATCTCCTTTAATTCAACGCATCTTTTCGGACAAGTTGATTTATTTTAAAGAAGACTCTACGGGTGTTAGATAACATATCTGACTTTTATCCCAGCTGAGAAACGACTCAAAAAAAAAAAAAAAGTGTGGCAATAAAATAAATAATTCATAACTAGCTAGCTAGTCAATAGACTTCAGGGTCGAAAAAAGTCAATAATCTTCAAAGCTCATATGCCTATTAAACTTGGATACGCCCCTTCAGCAAGTTTAAGCAACTATATTTAAGCGTAGTCTATCAATAACTAGATATACAAATATAACCATTGACGGAGCCAATATAGGCTCAGGGGGGGCGGTGGCCCCCTCTCATTTTTTTTTTGAAATTATATTTTTATTCTTAATTTTATTTTAAAATTTTACTTTTGTCCTTTATTTACCCACTAAATTTTTATAATTATAGTTTTTGCTCTTGTTTAAAAAAAAAATCAATAATGTTCTTAACTAGTTCCATTATGTATTCTTTGAATTTTTAAATTTACTTATATTATTTTGAAGTATTATATTTTATCTTCGCTTTGGATAATTTTTCTTTTTACTCATTTTAAACATTCTTTTTAATTCTATATTGGTCTATGTTAACTAATGTGTTTCAAACTTAGCTAAAAAATTTTTAGTGTAGGCTCCCTTAAGAAAAATTTTCTTACTCCGAATATAACCGATAATTAAAATAGGAAAGCTACTAATTATTATCAATATTTCATATCTGTCCAAAAAACGCGGGCGGAAGAAGTGGAGGAGAAGTTTGAATTATTACGTAATATATATAAGAATGTGTAATTGATATACATATTAGAATACTAAAAGCTACTAAATATTAATATTGATTAACAAATCAATATTATATAAATCTAAAAATGCAGGTGGAAGGAGTGGAGGAGAAGGTGGAATCTCTCTTTGATAACGTCCCGGAGGATCAAGCCGCGAAGGAAGAGCCAAAAAATGTTGAGGAGGATCAAGCCACAAAGGAAGAGCCAAAAAATGTTGAAGATAAAGTGGCGAAGGTATTAGAGACAAAAAATGATGATCAGCCAACTAATACATGAGATAATACTTGATCGAGATGATCAAGATCAAATACTTTGGATATCTTAACCCTTCGACCGACGACCGAAAATCCGTGTCTTTTTTATTTTTTATTTTTTTATTTTTTTGCTATGAATATTCATTATTTCATTCTTTATGCCTCGTGGCCACAACGTTTTATATATAGTGGCCCTAATCATGATGTATGAATTCCATTCATTCTTGTTAAGTACTCGAAATTTCCGTTCAAGAAATTAGGTGTTATATAGTAACTTTTTTTTAAAAGGAAAATGCTATAGTTATTTTTTTGTAACTCTCTTTTTTTTAAAAAGTTTTTTTGGTAACTTTCACAGCAAACAATTGTTAATTAACTGATCATATATTATTTTTTTTTTAAAAAAGTTGGGTTTAACTAATGATCTTCACTTATTACAAATTAAAAAAAAAATATCTACTACTACCCAATCCCCACCCTATCCGATTAGGGACCCTGGTGTGATTTGAACTTAGGAACTTGTGATCAAAATTTTAAATAATGGGTGCTCTTACCACTTGAGTCAATCCACTTCATCACAACTCATCGTACGTTAGGTAAGAACAATGCATGCAAATTATATATAGATCAACTCATCGTATGTTAGGTAAGAACAATGCATGCAAATTATATATAGATCCCTTGCCAAAGACCGAAAGGTAGGTAATTAGGCACTCTGAAATGTTTTTTTTTTTTGAATAAAAAATAGCATCTTCTCAAATTTAATTGGATATAGCTTCATTAATCAATGCAAGTACCTGCCATATTCTATACCGGTCTTTTCTATTTCAATTAATTGTTAATGGTTCCAAAAGATTTTTTTTCTCAAAGCAAACTAAAACCTTGAAAACGAGGCTAATTTATTCAAAGAAGAAAAAGAAACAAATCAAAGAAAAATGATATAGGAAAACAAAAAAATTACTTAAAATTCGAAGATTATTATATAGTCAATTGGCTTAATTTCTAAGGAAAGACTTATAAAATTAATTAGTCATCTATCCTTATGAATAGATTTCAAAGTCCACAAGAAGTTTAGGTAAAGTACTGAATATCCGTTGCGCCTAAGAGGAAAAAAGTTAGGTATTAGGGTTGGTAAGAATATTATAAGATATGGTAAAAGTAGACGGCTTATTTGGATTCATTTCTATTTTTTTGTTTAAATAAATTGAAAATAGAAGTAAAAATTTTGTTTTGATTTTCAATTTTTATAAATAAAATATACTTGGTAAATTTTATTTTACTACTTATTCCCAAAAATAATAAAGTGCAAATAATTAGAAAAAAAATCATATGAACTTATATTTACGTATGTATATACAAATATGTATGCACACACTTATATATATGTATTTATTTAGAATAAAAACCATCGAAGCGAATTTAACTTGGTTTGAATCCAATTATCACTTTTTTTTAAGGAAATTACGTATACATGCTTGGCACTTGGCCGTATAAAACTCTGAAGTGGTTGCATGCACGCTATTGGTGCTACTGGTGTGATTCTAATTACCGAGACAAATGAAGTGGTCATCTTCAATAAAGGACAATACATAGCAAAGAAAGACTAAAGAGGTTGATGTAAATTGTAATAAGAATCAACGTATGATATACGTGTGTATCACACGCTTCTAGTTGGTTCTTATTAGAGTTTCAAAGTCAAAATTTGATATAAGTGATCATTCATACAATCCTGAGTAAGACTATAAATCCATGAACTCCCCACCGGTAACCGTAAAAAAATCCCGATTTTTGAAAGGGTAAAATGGTCATTTGATAATTTTCAGATTTAAAATCATAAAGGAATTTTGAAATTTGAATTTGGAATTAAATGAAAGAATTTTATAAAATTAGCGACGAAATGGCAATTTTAAAGGACAAAATTGAAGAACTACTCGGGTGAAGGAGTTAAGTGTAAATTTAGGACCCATTAAATGGGTGACACCCTGCCCCTCTCTTTCTTTTTTCTTCTCTCTCCTCCCTCTCGTTCTCTCTCTGCTCCCTTCTACAAAAAATCGTTGCTCACGACAATCATCGCAGCAACCCGTCTAGCTACCGTCAACACTTGCCAATTGCTAGATCCAAACCGTGTTGTCACCATAAGCTTCTAGCCAGAATGTTGTGGCTGTCGAAGCACCGTATAGTCACTGGAGAGAGAAAAATAGTCATGGAGGGAATTGGTTGCCAGCGTAAATTCTAGCGACGATAGACCCCGAACCCAAACTTTTCTGAATGCTCTCAACACAAGCAATCATGTGGTAAGCATCCTATGACTCGAAAATTGCCCTGTTTGTGAATTGTCATGTTTGACAATTTAGAGGTTTAGAATTTCGGAGTTGACTTTCTGATCAGACCATTAGATCGTAAAATTAATATCATATTTATGATCTACTAGTGAAAATATAAAAAATAAGATATACATATATATATATTGACTATGTTTAGTAATGGGTACAAAAAACGAGATCAAATAGCTCTGATTTTGCCTTGTTTTGCAAGCCACATGGTAAGATTTCGGCCCGAATCTGAATTGATCAAGTTATATATAAAACCTAACTAATTTAGGTGCTAGAAGTTCAGTGGTGAGGTCTATTTCTGGATTTGAGAGTCCGTTAGAAAAAATAATATCTCAAAGTGAGCGATCGAGGGTTCGAAAACGACCCCTGATCCTCTGAATGATTGCCAAACGACACCAAACATGCTCCATAGTATTGTAGCGTGGTTTAGTCACTCGTTTTAGGTAGAGATTAGATTATTTGATTTTAAATTGGTTTTGTTATGAATTTACATATTTTGAATAAATATAGAATTTTGTGAAATATTTTGTAAAAATGTGTTAACATGTGATATTGAGTATAATTTGAAATTTAAACTGTCTAGGAAGCACATCATACTAGTTGGTATACTATGTATCTTGTTTTTGAACTATTTTCTGATGATATTGAATTTTATGAGTTTTGATAAAAACATCTATTATATTATCGAAAATTTTATAAAATCTAAATTGAATAAAAATTTAGTTTTGAGAACTAAAATTAGTTTGATTAAAAATATTGCATGGCCTATTTTGTGATTTTATGGAAAATGGTACATATTTTAATTCTTGTCATCCATATAATATTGTATACATCATTAGACTTATGCAGTCGTTGAACTTACGGTACCTCTTCAGGGTGCTCAAACTATATTGCATGTTCACGATCACCAATTTAGGTGGCTTGGACCACATTATACATTTACAGTCACCTATTAGCGTGGTTTAAACTATATTGCATACTTAGGGTCACTAATTTAGGTAGCTCGGTCATATCATCGACTGCATTGCTTGTTATATACTTGACTTGAATATTATGTACTTGTTTTAAGATGATGTTTTAAAATAGTTTGGAATATTTGAACTTTTGGACGATGCTTTTAATTGGATTTCTAGAAAACTGTTTGAATATTTCATTGACCATGCATGACTTTGGAAGTAAGTACTTTATTCTAGTTAAAAACTTGTAATTGAACATCTACTGAGTATTCATATGCTCACCCCCCCTACTTCTCCTAATTTCAGGTGTTTGTCTATTTGAAATGGTTATCCTGGTGACTAGACAATACAATCTTATACATCTTCCTTGGTTGGTTCTTCCATCTTGCTCTTTTTCTCTCTAAGTCTAATTATTTAGCCGAGATTAATTTATTCATTAAGTTGAGGACGATTTCACTTTTAATTTGAGTACTTATTATAATTGATATCTTGTAAACTTTTCTAGACATTTGGACTTAAAATTTCATTAAACTCATTTACCAAAAATTTATGATTTATCAACAAGCTTCCAAATAAATTAACTAGATTTCTTCTTAAACTTTAGTGAACATCTTCTTTATGTAATTTAAACTAATAAAAGGTTTCTCAGTTATGGAATTTATGATATTTTAAGGACTAAAATAAAAATTACAAATACTTAATTTCTCTTGAATTTTGTAATTCAATATTTAATTATATTTTTAATTAAAAATACTAAAAATCACTACTTTGGATTTCTGATCATGATAGTAACTTAAGTGGGACACTGATATGGTACTGTCAAATAATCTCCATTGAGGATTTAGACCGTTAATAGGGGTAGCTGGTAAGACTCTAGGTTGTGATTACAAGCAATTGCTTGTATAGCTTTGATTGAAGTGTTAAGTGATCCTTTAGGTTTAATTCGAGCATGTAGTCCCACTAGGTCTGTCCACACTTTTTTTTTTTTATTTTTAAAGTTAGACTTTAACTAATGAGCACCGTTTATTTTCATTTTCATGTCCATCTAAACCTTATTCGTTCATTATACTTAGATATTTAATTGAGCCTTATATCCTTTGTCTTGTCGTTAATGTATGGCAAATACTACCGCATGTTGATCTCTAATTGACATCTGGAAAATATACCCAATAAATGCAAACGAACCTAAGAGAGAAATAAAAAATGGACTAATAACATAAAAATATCTTGGATTTCTGTAAAATTTAACTAGACTTTGAGTTTTGCAAATAAATACTTGCGATTTTAAATCTCTGTAAAATTTTACTCTCCCCTAATAAATTAAGTCATTTAAATAGTAAAAATATCATTTTATCCCTTTTAAATTAATTTTTAGAAACCTCCACCTCAAAAAAAAAAATAGATAAATAAAAATAAGAGACCTAAGAATATCAAACTTTAAATCATTGACAAAAATCACTTGATCTACTCCTATAAATCAGGTTTGTGCATTTAACAAATAAAATTTTACATGAACAGAACATGGTATCAAATAACTTCTTTCAAATATATAGAATCAGCTGTTAATTATATATATATATATATGGAAGCAAATTATAGGAAAAACAGGTCAACGATGAATCTAATACTGCTTGCTGAAAAAAAATACAAGAAATCCCCAAAAGCATATGACATGAACCAGCTGAGCTCATATACATTAGAGACTAAACAATTTGCAAGCATTTTCTTGCATCCATTGAAAATTATTCTTTCCCTTAAAATCCCAATAGGGGATTAAGCAACCCTAATAGACCAACCCTTAGTCACAAACCTCACCTGCAATTACACAAATCCAACAACCTATTACTTAAAACCTCAAATTTTCGCCAAAGAAAACCTATAACACGTTAATGGACGAAACCAAACAATTGTGGCTTCAATGGTGAGCCAAAAATCCCAACTAAATTGTTCTATATTCGCTCTAATGGCACCGTGAAAAGAGTGCAGTGCAATGACAAGGAGCCGCGAGCCCAGACCCATGTCGTGACGAAGAGAGAACAAGAGGAAGGAGGTGGCAGTGTAGAGAGAAAGAGGGATGATATTGTAGCGGAGAGAGGAAGAAAGGGAGGAGGGGCAGCGCTGTGGCATAGAGAGGAAGCGAAAGATGAGGGTGGCGGACAAAGACTGGGAGCAGTAGCGGACCCAGGATTATTTTTTAGGGGGCATAACACAAAAAGTTTGTACAAAATTAAAATACAAAAACTACAAGTTAAACGAGAGATTTGAGATTTAAATATAAAAAAATAAAGATTT
Source organism: Parasponia andersonii (assembly GCA_002914805.1). Taxonomy (NCBI): domain Eukaryota; kingdom Viridiplantae; phylum Streptophyta; class Magnoliopsida; order Rosales; family Cannabaceae; genus Trema; species Trema andersonii. The sequence goes on from JXTB01000415.1 coordinate 153,815, forward strand.
TAGACTTAAATCCCAAAAATTCTAAAATTTGGGGATTTTTGCTGCTAATTACTTAAATATTTACTTTTTTTTTCAATTTTAAATATAATGTGATATAATAACATTCAATGAAATTACCAGTTGCTCGTAATAAATTCTTAGAAGCAAATAAGTTTTGATAGAAATTAGGGAGGAGAAAAATCTAGAGAAGAAAAAGAAGATAAAGAGAATAAAAAGAAAAAAAATATAAAAATAGATATATAGTATTTATTAAAAATTAGAGAAGTTGGTAACTATAATTTAATTTTGATCAAAATATATACATAAAATAATTTATAAAAATTATCATGAATTAATTTATATATCATTTAAAAGGAATTTTTATTCCTAAAATAACTAAAATTAAATATATATATATATATAAAGAATTTTTATTCCCAAAATAACTAAAATTAAATTTTTGAATGAAGTAAAATAGGAAAGTAAAATAATTTATAGAAAAAGGGTTTTAATATAAAATATATGCCCTTAATATATATATATATATGTAGTATATATAGAAATAATTTTTAAAAAATCCAGGGGCATGTAGGTCTGCCTCTGGGTGGGAGAGATAGGGCTTTCGTTTTCATTTTTTTTAATTTTTTTAGTTTTTTTTTTTCTTTAAATGGTTTCTAGGAAAAAAAATGAAAATAAATTAAGGAGGGGTAAAATGGTCTTTTATTGTTCAAATCACTTACTTTGTTTTGAGAGATGGTTAAATTTTGTAGAGATTTAAATCTCGGAGCATTTATTTGCAAAAGCCATAATTCAGATTAGTTTTTGCGAAGCCGAACCTCGGAGTATTTTTATGCCATTAATCCTTAAAAAATTTAGCCAACTAAAAAAAGACAGAGAATTGAAGATAGATATTGCGCATTTTGAGTTTGGGAAGACTTATAGAGTTTGTAAAGGGAACCAACCAACATGATACAGGAGACAATAATGGCTGAATTTGGTTTGAAACTCAACCTCAATGAAATTGCAAACTAGGCCCAAACCTTTATAAAAACATGCAGTTATCCGAGATTTTGAAGTTCTTTCCAATTATACTTATATTTCGAATTTATTATCCATAAAATCTTTCCCCAAGGTGCTTAAACATTTTTATTTGGTCTTTGTAATTAAAATAGAGAAAATTAGGCCATGTACGGATCTACTGGCCATTTTAGAAAAGAATTGTAAATATACGGTGGGCTCAGTTTTTTTTAGATTTTGTACAGAATTTTTTAAAAAAATATTATTTTTAAAAACGTTTTTAGAAAAATATCATTTTTAAAATAATAATTACTAACCGGCCATTTGAGCATTGGTAACTAGTAATTAATTATATTTATAACTGTTATATAGTAATAGTGGTAATAAGTTTTCAAAAATTGGTAACTAGTAAATCTTTTTAAAAATGGTATTTTTCTTAAAACTGTTTTTAAAATAATATTTTTCTAGAAAATACAGTGCAGGAATTGGAAAAAAAATGTTGACCCACCTTATTTTTATAATTTTTTTTTTATATTTTATAGGTAAAAGTTATAGAAACCCATAAAAATAAGGTGTTGTTACAGAATATATTCACGTTCATAACAATTATTTAATCAGTTAATTGTATAAGCTCCAATTTTGTTCAACATCCCAGAATAAATTATGAAATTTATAAAATTTTATGCTACTCTTATACTGGCTTGATTATGTTTCTTTTATTAATTTGGTAAAGTAAACAACACAAGATATAAAAGAGTAGAATTCCAAGTATATATACCATTAACTTTCATATTTATCGCTTCTGACTTATGGAATGTGCCTAAAAAAATGGCCTTCAAGAGAAATGGAAGATTTTTTTAAAAAGGTATTAAATTAAGTCAGTAGGTATATTAAATGATATATTCACAGATTTAAATTCAACTATTATAATGGACATCCATTTTAATTTCTCAAAAAAATGACAATTACCTGATTATAGCCTCTAATTTTACCTTTTGTTCAACTTATACCTTTTATTTTGCAATTTATCAGCGTTATATTATATATCTTTCCAGTTTTAAAATTGAAATAAATTTATATACTCATTTGATCAAACCCCAAATTGGTGAGTAAAATTAGTAAATTCCTATAATATCCTTGAAGGGTATGTATGTTCATATATTTTTCAAATATCTTCATGGTTCATATATTTTTCAAATATCTTCATGGTGTTTTATTTGCCCGGTTTTCTTTTTTCAAATTATTATTTTATTTGTTAGTAATATGTTTAGACATCCCTTAGTGGTATTTTAGCAAGCTATCAGTTCAATTTAAGGTTTGATTGGATGAGGGTATAAATTTATTTTAATTTCTTTTTTTAAAGGAATTTATTTGTATCAGTAACATAACAGATTCTCATTTAAAAAAAAAAAGAACTGATTACTTCCACAATTTGCTCTCATAAAGTCTAGATTAATGAGAATTAACATATTGTCTTTTCTTTCGCACTTCGGTTAGTTAGATTCTTTGATGCTTCAATCTCATATCCTCTAAAAAAGCTCCGAGCTTTCCTATAATATGAATGAAAGACTCCCTAAAGCCTTAGTAAGGCTATATTATAATATAATGTAACATATGTTCATGCGTTTTTTTTTTTTTTTTGAAAAAGAAGGGGAAAAAAAAAGGAAAAGAAAAGAAGTAGTAGCCTATAATAATATAGCTACCAAAAGGCCCAACACCTTTTGGTTAATATTTCTCTCTATGTGTTATATTAATATTCCTTTCTCGAGAAAAATATTGATGCCTCAGTTTCTTATGGATGGAATCTAACGCACAGTAACAAATTTTAAATGTACGCTTGTCTAAACACGCAAACAACGAAGCTTTGCCCACATCAAAAGCAACCCATCTACTGCTACTCCCTTTCCATTCCAAGCCTTTGTTTGCCAAAATACCACCAACCCTTTTCTTGCGCCACACGTACGTAACGTACCCCTCTCTCTCTCTCTCTCTCTCTCTCTCTCTCTCTCTCTCTCTCTCTCTCTCTCTCTCTCTCTCCCCCCATTTTCAGTTTTTTTTTTTTGTTGCAAAAAAAAAAATAAAAATCCACCCACCACTATCATCGTCACCACGTACCACCACCAAAACTTATCTTTCTTCCACGCCTAGAACTCCGACTTTTTCTTCATTTTATTATTTTATCGAAAAAAAAAATCAAAAATTTTGGATAAAACCATTAAGGCAATCACCGAGGAATTTCTTAGATATGGCTGAAAAGCTGATAAATTATAAAGCAGTGGAATATGGGAACGAAATGCTAATGGGTCTCGGCGCCGCTTCTCACAAGATGGGCCCCGTTGTTGGATTCGACCTCATGCAGAACTGCGATCTTCCTCCGCCGCTGAAGTTCTTCATGGGACCGGAAAAGACCATCGTGTCCTCCTCCACGAAGTACAGGCCTTTCAGCCCGATACAGAAGGGTATTGATAATCGAGAAGAGGAAAACGACAACAACGAGTTTGATGGTGACGTGTATCGAAGCGACGTCGTTGGAGATAGTTACGACAAGTTGGAGCTCTTGAAGGCCTTGCGGCTGTCCCAAACGAGGGCTAGAGAGGCAGAGAAGAAGGCGAAAGTTTTGGCTAAGGAGAAGGATCGTCTTTCACGGGCTTTGGTCGATGAGGCTAAGGTCTTGTTCGCTCATCGCCAGTGGGTGAGGTTGCTTGAGCTTCAAGTTTCGAGCTTGTGTTCTAAATCGAAGGCTGATCATCATGATGAAGATCATGATCGTGATCATGGTTGTATCACTTGGGTGATGGCTTTGGCGTTTTGTTTGGGCATTGCTGCATTTGGGTGCAGTTATTTGTTTTAAGAAACTGTGTCGTTTTGTTGTTATGGTATATTTGTAGGACAGTCTCAAGTTGAATAAGACGGAATTAAGAAAAAAAGAAGAGCTTTTTGTCAAGACAACGTTACAGAGAATTTGTATGTAAATGTAATGTATGTAATTATAATTATTTAGTTGATAAAGAACCATTCATAACCAGATTAAGGTAACAGAACCATCATCAAGGACTTGAACAAAGTCAAGTTTAAAATGTAATTTAGTATTAAGTATTTCTTTTCCTTTTTTCTTTTGTACTTTTCAATATCTTAATGCTAAATAGTTGATGGCATAAGTATTTCTCTATAATAGAGAGGCCCTTTGTTAACAACACATGTACAGAGTAAGCCCTGCCCTTCAAATATGTACACACTAAACAGGGCAATGTGTCAACGGGAAGACTCAAAATGTGGCAAATCAAGTATATGTACAGACACCATGAGCAGAACACCTACTTCTTAAACTTATTGTATAAGACTCATTCAGAAATTCAGCTATATATACAAAGAGAGGTATTACTAAAAGACATCCGAAAAATCGACACAAATGCTTCCAATTTTGGACAATTATTTATTCCCTTGAATAGTGCTCCAAGCGCTCATATAATGGCCATGTGCACATTCCTCATATGAGTATAGCACTCATCGCTGCCTCCGAAAACCTCCAAGCAGCTCCAGCAAATATGTTTTCCGCACCTGCACTCTATATGGTTGCAGCCCTCCCACTTCTCAATTGCATGTCCACAGTTGGGGCAGTTCTTCACGTTCTCCTTTCCTCTCCGCCACTCCGTCAAGGATGAATCCGGGTCTTCTTTGAACTCCCGGTACTTCTCGCACGACAGGTAAGGATGATACTCTAGATGACAGCTGGTACACGTCTCGGCATAACAAGAACCACAGACAAATGGTTTCCCGGGAGTTCCAGGGTCAGCCACCTGATAGATTGCAGGGCAGTCCGGAGATGGGCAGAACCTGTAAGTGCCCCCACTAGATGCTACAAATGCCCCCAAAGAAGATCTAAACAGCTCATCCAGCTTCTCACCTAGTAAGAGAGGAGACTTTAGATCAGTCACCAGAATAGGAGAGTCACAACCCTCGTACGCACAGCACACGGGGAAACTATCTTGGTTTTTTATCGCAGAATCAAACTGCTCTAACAAGCAAAGCCTACAAAACTTGTGCCCACAGCCTTCAAGCTGGTAAGCATCCTCAATATCACACAAGCATATAGCGCAAGTTATGTTATTGTCAAAACTCTCTGCAGAACCACAACTCATTTGTGCAATCCCGTAAATTATCTCTTCTACTTTTGACTTCAAGTCTCTGTCGCCGTGAATGAGTATGGCATGTCTACGAGTATTTAGAGTAAAATCAGCCCCAGGCACCTTCTCTTTAAGCCCACTGAGATCTGAACCAAAGTTGTTAACCACTTCTTTCATCAAATTAGGAGGTAGAGCTTTCCCGCAAAGCTGGATTTGAAGTTGCTTGCTCTCATGGAGGACAACAAGGAAGTCAATCATTTTCTGTTCGGCAACAGCAACCTTGTCATGAGGACCATAGATACGTACAGCGAGGCTATGCCTATCAAAGAAAATGTGGGTTCCTGTCTCTCGTTGCAGTGTGTGCATAAGATTGATGCCATCTCTGGAGAACAGATGCTGCAAAACAGTTGGAGTAAGGCTCTTGTGATCTACAGTCTTCCCTTTCACAAGCTCTTCCACACGTCTCCTCACCTCAGCAACAGTTTTTGTAGCATTCGCAGATATCTTTACTCGGTAAGAACCATTAGGATTTCGCTCTAGACTGCATTCGACACCTAGAAACAAGAAAAACCATGGCTATCAAGAACTCAATTGTTTCTGACACAAAGCAATGTTCATCATAATAGTATGTTGTGTAGGTTTACTTGACTTGTGCCAAGTAGCTAAACAACAAAAAAATTTCTTTCTTTTCTTTTTCTCTTTCTTCTTTTTTTTTTTTCCAGGAAAAAGAGAGAAAAAGACAAACATAAGAATTTACAGCACCATTACTTAAACTCCATGAAAAAGAAATAATAAAAAAGGGACAAAAACAAACCCTGTTAAATTATTACCAAGTCTGACACAAGTATGAAAGGCCAGAAAGATCTCTGTTAAAGTGTAATCTCACTGCTTAAACTTTTTGTGTTCATCTTTAGAGAGACAGCATGAACTACCAGGCACCAGCTAATTACATATTAACATAATTACAATGAACTTTTACTATAAACCTACAAAAAAATAACAATTAACAACGAGCCATTGATAGTGCCAATAAACCACAAAAGCCCACCGAAATAACAAAAGTAAGAGGAAATGAACTTGTAACAATACAATTATATTATGAAAAGAAAATATTAAGTATGCAAAATAGTACCTTTCATGCGCATAAAGCTTCGAATCAAGATATCCAACTGCTTCTCGATCACAGAGTAGACACGCCCAGAGAATGATAAAGAGCTATGAAATAATTGCTGGCACTTTATCTTCTGCCACGAGAGACATCCAGGTAATGCTTCACCATCTATTTGTTCCAAAGCTTTTGCAGCCTCCAAATGTAATCTTCCGTCAAAGGTAATAAGTGCTCTCATGAAAGTGTCCCTTGGTTCAGGTGAGTTGACTTGCACGCGGCAAGAAGCGCTATGGTGGTTGTTTTTCGGCATATATGGAGCAATTGTCTTTAGAAGTGCTTCTTCACAAACACCAAAAGGCGGATGTTCTACAGCCTCTCCTCTTACAAGGAAAAAATCAAGGATTCTCCTGCTTGTAGCACGCTGTAATACATCAAGGATTTCAGCTTCAGACAACTCTTTGTCAAGTGAGCTAATCACAACTGAATCCATGGTCTTTTTACTAGCTTCACAACGTATATACTGTCCTCCAATTTCCAGGTAAGAAAAATCATTAACCATAAAACTGACATCACAGGGGTGACATTTAACAATTCCTATCCCCTTACTAAACCTACGAGGCCAAGAAACTTTAGCTCTAACAGCAGGGAAAGGAAACCATTTATGATCTCCCAAAGTTGGCTGTGAAGGAATTACCTTGAGTAAGGAGCCACTAAATTTAACTTGATTAAGCTCAGAAGCTTTTTGAGCCGCATCAGGTGAAAGAAATGTTATCCGTCCCCACTTTTCTTTGTCGTCACTTTCATGTCCTAAAGGTGTGGACTTGTGGAAAGCACATATGCTACCGAACGAGAAGTTCTCAATGAACATCAAAAGCTCCTTCTCTTCAATTGGGTTCATGGAACTGACATTTGAATAAGATAAGTCAACAGTTAAACACCTCTTCTGAAGTTCTAAATGCTTAATCTCAGCACCAGCTCCAAACAATGCTACAGACGGTATGCCAGATCCATGATATAAGCATTTTTCCAAACATTCATTATGTATCCATCTCTGCTCACACTCCAAGAAATCATTTACATAGTTGAAAACCCTTTCCATGTCCTGTGAAGTGGCAAACAATGTGATTTCATTCTGGTCAACATTGACTTTAATTCCTATACGGTCATCCATGCATGTTTCACGTATACGTGCTTCAAGACAAAGCAAATTACTATTGCCCTTCCCACAAAATCTTTTAAGGAGAGTGCCACCAAAACCAGTCAACACCTTCAACTGCAACTTCCGATTCTCCATTTTAAATGCATCAAACAAGGGAGGAGGGTCAAGAGTGGACAAAGAGTCAAAATCAAACGAAGTGACACAGACCAAATATTGGCAAGTGATTGATAGAAGCTCATTGAAAACTACCCAATTAGGCTTCTGACCGTACATAAGCAATGAACATGAAGGATGCAGCTTAACATGTTGTCCCGTTAATGCCACTTCATAACCAAGTTGATCATTTCCAGAGTACATAGCTACATTTTCTGCAAGGGAGGAGAGTATAACCTTTTTCAAATATCTATCAGAATCTGTCGATTTATAAGGATTCCAACGCCAATAACTCGGAATGATAACATTTAGTTCCCGTGCAAGGCAACCTTCCAATTCTACAAGAGTGTCGTGGCATCTCCGCATGGTCTTCGCATTGATGCTGTTTTCCCAACACCAGTTGTTTTTCTTCTCTCGGGCTACAGCTTCCCACTCCTTGTACACAGAGAGGAGTGTAAAAAGGTCACCATGTTGATGGCAAAATTTCACCTTGATGCAATCAGATTTTAGTTTTTCTTCATCAGAACCAACTCTGCAAAATATGCCACTAGAATTTGCCAATACAGCAGCAAGTACGAGCCCCTCTCTACCCAAGTGATGACTGAAGCAACCAAGAATCAATTTACCAAGCCGAGGCTCAACTCCCATTTTCACTAAGCATCGACCTTCGTCAGTTAATTCAAAAACTCCATTGTTTGGTTTAACAGTGCTTAACTGAACAAGATTTCTAACAGCCATGTCAATGGCTTCAGCGCTAGGTGCATCAACAAAATCAAAATCCTGCACATTCTTAATTCCCAAAGCGAAAATTCTCAGGACAGCAACACCAAGATGGACTCTCCGAATCTCAGGTTCCTGACTAGGAGGCATCATCTCAAAATCCGATTTTGAGTAAAGTCTATAACACCTTCCAGGCTCTGTTCTTCCAGCACGGCCTGCTCGTTGATTAGCAGAACTCTGGCTGATCCTGCATACTCTAAGGACATTCATGCCACTTCCAGGTTCAAACTTACTTTCTTTAACCATACCAGAATCAATCACATACTTGACCCCAGGAATCGTCAGTGATGTCTCTGCAAGATTTGTGGCAAATATAACTTTTCTTTTCCCGGGATAGTTCTGGAAAACATGAAATTGCTCCTCAGAAGAAAGTTTTCCATGTAGTGGTAATGCAACTGCAGCAGGAGCTTCAAACTTTTCACAAGCCCACTCTACTTCAACCTGAGAAGTCAAAAAGGCGAGTATGGCCCCTTCTTTCTCTGTTTTGTGTATCTCTGCTGCCATTCTCACAACATCAGACACATATGAAGCAAGAAGACCAGAAGTTCCTTCTGTGTTACACGGAACATATCTAATATCAACTGGAAAGTTTCTCCCCACCACATGAAAAATTCCACATCCAAAAAAGTAATCTGAGAGCTGGTGGGCATCAGCTGTCGCAGACATTATAATAAGTCGCAAATCAAACCTCCTAGAAAGCAAACTTTTCACTAATGCCAAGAGGAGATCAGTGTTCAAACTCCTTTCATGAGCCTCATCAACAATGATACATGAAATCTTAGACATGTTCTTATCCGTCATGTAGTGCTGCAATAAACAGTGGTCTGTTGTGTATATTACCTTAGAGTCAAACTGCTGATAAGATGAAAATGCTGGGTAACAGACGATTGGGTGATCTCCATAACAGCCACTACTTTCTTCTCTGACCCGATGTGACAGTGATGAGGCAGCAATCTTACGGGGCTGAGTACAAACAACAGCCTTATCAGCAGCAACTCCTGAATCAGCAAGAAATTGCACCAACTGTGTACTCTTTCCTGAACCAGTCTCCCCAATCAAGACCATTATCTGTGCAAAATATTGTCAGAAGAAAGGCCACAAGTATCCAAAGAGCAATCCAATAATCAAATATAACGGAAAGTCAAAAGTGAATTATTAAGCTAAAATTGCGAAGGAGTAGAGGCCCTAAATAATTGGACAATAGTAGATATCGAAAGTTGGAACAACAAAAACGCAAAATCTATCTTAACTGAATTTTTCGGCTACAAGTATCCAAAACAAACATTTAGAAGAGACGAAAAGCAGAGGAAATAACAAGAAAATCTATATCAGGAAAACATAAGCTGCCTAATGCACCATTCATTTTTTGAAAAAAAAAATGGTTTAGTAAACTAAAAAAAAAATTGAGAAAGAGACAACAGGGAATGACTTAACAGGTGAAGATAAATGACCATTTAATTCAGACCAGATTCTCAGAAAACATCTTATCTGAATTCATTAGAGTCATCATCAAGGCAAGAGGGTAGCTTTATAGTTTTCTTTCAACAATATTTATCTTTGTTCTGAAAAATTTATTCAACATAACCCCCAATAATGTCCAAACGGCTTAAATGCTGCTGATGAAAAAGCCTCAAAGAGACAACTAAGGTAAAGAATGCATTGCATTTGACTTCACAACAAAAATCCTCAGGCCCAAGAAACACATATTGTCCACAAAGTCACGAAAAATCCAGCAATCCCAAATTCAAAACGAATTGCTAAATCAAACTTGAAAGATTACCTGCTGACTATGAATTTGCTCAAGTATTTCCTGCCTATAGGCGTAAATGGGCAAACCATCTTCGAGTCGCCGACACTCCCGCAACATAAAGCTATGAATTAGCCTCCAATCGAAACGCCCATTAAACCTAAGCACTTGTATACCATCCTCACCATACTCCTCCAACCCCTTCCCTTCAAGATAAGCAAGCATACAACTCATAGCGGACTTAAATTCTTTAACCCTCTTCTCGATCAGGTCCTTTTCGCAATTAAGCCCTTTCTTCCTGTCACTTAGCTCATGGAACGAATTCAAAGACCTGGGCTTCCGTAGCAACCCTGAAACCTTCCCGATCTCAACCAACAGACAATCACGCTTCCCGTTCCATTTCTTCACCTCCTCGCCGTCAATTAGCCTCCGAATACGCTCGGCGAACACGGCTCGAACCCGGTCTTCGATTTCCCGGAGACCGGACGGCGTAACTCCGCCGTGATTGAGTTTGGGAATCAGCCCATGAGCCCCGTCGATCCGCCTCTCCCATAACCAGACCAGGGCTTCGAGCGCGTCTACCCACTCCTGGAAGAACAGAGCCCCGGCCAGGTTCCCGGAGTAGTAGACCTTGAAGCTCTCCGGCGCCGGCTTGCATTGGTCAACCAGAGCCTTAGCGTCGGGTATCGAACCGGCGCGGTGATCGCGGATGACCTCGACGACGAAATTCGGGCGAACAGTGGGGTTAGAAGAGGAGGTGGTGGCGGCAGCAGCGGATCCCACGGGGCGGTAACGGTACTGATTCTCCGGAAAATCGGCTGGTCGACGGGGAAAGGAGCGGGAATTCGGCGGCGGGTGGAATCTCGGGTGGGTCTCCGGTAGCCTTGACGGGCGAAACGACGCCGTGGAGTTGTTCCTGTTCATAGCATAGGCGGAGAGAGAAACCCTAGAAACAGTGAGGAGAAAAGAGAGAGAGTGAGCGACTGAGACAGAGGCCTCTAGAGTGATGAGTGATGAGAGAGAGAGAGAAAAAGAGTCGGAGCGAGAAAGTCGCGCCTGGTAAAGAAGGCGGGTAGTGACTATCAATGTTCTGTGATGCACTATAGTTTTTGCCAAAGGTTGACGTGTAATGCAAGGATGATTGGCAGTTCCAAGGAGTAGGCCAAGAGAATTCTCATTCTTCTTTTTCTTTTTTTTTTTCTTTTTCTTTTTCTTTTTCTTTTTCTTTTTCTTTTTCTATTTTGTGTAATTTTGATTTTTTCGTGTTTTTTTTTTTCATTACTCTAATGCGGTTGTACGTCTGCCTCGTTATGGTACCCACCCATCTAACCCAACCCGAGCTTGGTATTTGAGTGAAATTTTGAGCGGTTCTAGTTATGTTCCTATTGGCTTGAACTGTAGTGTAAAGATTTTTTATCCTCTCCAATATTCGTTAGATCAACAAAACTACTTTAGTTTTCTTTCTTTCTTTTTTTTTTTTTTCTCTTTCTTTGCGTCCCTTAAAACATATCATTGCTATAATACTAGTAAAATCAATATCTCACTGTCTTTGTAATTTTGTTTTCCACTATTAATATTTAAATATTGAACTATATAACCCCGTTATCTAAAACAAATTAAAGTAACCATATTATCTAAGAAAAACTAAATAACCACATCGAGCTAACTCAGATGTTCGGGAATATTTTCGATCAAAAAATGTTGGTTCTTCGATATTTGAAATCGGATAGACTGACGCTAAAAAACCCCCATTAATGATGACTTAGTCCGTCATCTATTGTCTAGTACTTTAGATGTATTTAGCTTCTTTTTTTTTTTTTTTTTTTTAATGGCATCATGGTTAACAAGGTGTACATGATTTAGGTAAGTTTGTTTAAAAGTAGTGAAGGACGAACTTACATGGTTGGAGCATAGTTAGCCAATAAAACTACTAATAATATATACGGTATAATTTAAACTTTTCATGAGAAATATTTCAAAAATTCACCATAAATTTGAGCTATATATACGTAAAATTACTAATTGTATTGTGTTGAAGGAATCTCTAGCTATGTTATTGTAAAATTTATGTGTCACCAGTCCCTAAGTGAGGTAGAACGGCGGGAATGGGTAGTCAGGATGTGAATATGACGGATTCATCGGCGAATTCTGGTCAGCAAAACCACGGGTCAACACGAGTTGCCTATGTTGGAATGTGGAGGGGGTCGGGAAACCCTGAAATGTTGATTGCTTTATGTGATGTGATATGTAGATCAGTTTTTCTTAGTCTAGTTTTTCTCTCTGAAACTATACTTGCTAGCTGTTGAGCAGAGAGTGTCAAACGTCAAGTGGGTTTCGATAATATTTTTATGGTTGATTGTGTTGCTAGAAGCGGTGGTCTTTTGTTGCTTTGGAATGATGAGTGGGATGTCCATATTCGTTCTTTCTCAAAAATGGCATATTAAAACGTTGAGATTCACTTCCCATATGGTTTAATGAAGAGATTCATTAGATTTTATGGCCATCCTCAAGCTCATTTATGGCATTTCTCATGGGATTTATCACATCGACTGAAAGGTATGAATGATAAACCTTGGATTAGGAGTCGATGGGTGTCTTGGAAGATTATTTTGGGACGATTTTTAGCAATTTTCAGCCGATGGACGACGTGATTATGCCCAAATTTTTTTTATTATATATGGATATTTATTAAATATTTTAAATATTTAATAAAAGAATATTTCATACATAATATTTATAATAATATTTTGGTTATTAGTACAATAATAAATATCAAAAAATTTCGTGACTTATTTATTAGAGAAATATCTTAATAAAATTATTTATTGAAGTTAAGATATATATATTTTTTTAATTAATTCAAATAAGTTTGTTCACAATTAATAAGAGAAATATCGTTGGACACTTTTTTTGATCGTATTGCAAGAATTTGTGTATTTATAATGTGTCTTAATCTATAATAGTGTGACCATGTATAAAAAAATCTTAATGTGTAAACATTAAACATAGATCATGTAAAATATATTCTTGTAATAAGTATCGTTGATAAGAATATATTCTCACAAATTAGATGATTAACACATGTCTTTCTTAATCTTAAAATAGGTGACGAGCCTGTGTTTATAATTTGTATTATTTGATATGTTAAAAAGTACAGATCAAGAAATTGGCGATCTAAGCCATAGTATTTTAGTAATGTATTATTTTGGGCACTAAGAATATATATTTATAGATATAGAATCTACAACTTTATTATATAGAAAAGTGAATACTATCTTGAGAAGGTATGGGAGGTTAGGTGATTTAAATCTTAACTCAGTAATTAATAAAATTAGATATTTTATTAATTAAACATTTTTTATAAGTCAAATCATCCATTAGATATAATCTTGTATTAAGGAATCAAAAGATATGATTGGAGTGACAAAATAATAATTTTACCTAATTCCAACCATTGGTATTCATGTAGGAATATACATGCACATGTTAATTATCTAATAGGTATAATTTTAATTATAAAGTATCATATGATATTTATTTAATTCAAGAATGCATCTTTGTCCTACTAGGGCTAACCAAATTTTGCTTAGGGAGAGTCTTTCCCTCCTTTGTAGCTAATGTTCAATACTTTTTGATATATTAGTTTGAAGGCTGCTTTAGAAAATGGAGAGAAACATGAGAGAGAGAGAGAGAGAGAGAAATTCCTAGAGCCATCTTTTGACGTAATTAGAGTTCTTAGATTCTCACTTGGAAAATAAATCAAGATTGAGATACCCACTCACCTCTGTAGTTATAAACTTAGTGCAGTGCATAAGAAGGAAGATTCACTGGTTAAGATACACAATCTTTTATATGTATTTAGACTATAACAAAGATCTTAATTAGTATTATGAAAAACTATAATATGAGAAAAAAAATTTGTTTTCTATACTTCCACTTATCTTTAATTTTGTCATATTTTTCATAAAAAATTACCAACAATACTCATCACATAAGTGTGTTTCTTTCCGCTGAGAATGTAGCTACTCTGAATTGCTCTTTTTCTAGTGATGAAGTAGGGAGAATACATAAAGATATGGGTCCAGTTAAAGCTCCGAGACCAGATGGCTTTTGTACGATTTTCTTCCAGTATCATTTGGATGTTGTTAGAGATTCGATTACTAAAGCAGTATTGAGAGTTCTTAACGAAGGGAAGTTTGTGGCTGCAGTTAATGAAATAAATATCGCTGTGGTTGCGAAGAAGAAATCACATAAAATGATAGCAGATTATCGTCCAATTGGCCTTTGCAACATTGTGAATAAGCTTGATATTAAGACCATTGCTACTACGATGAAACTAGTATTGTCGGACCTTATCGCTTTGAACCAAAGTACTTTTGTACTGAATAGGCTAATAACAGATAATGTCATCGCTACCTTTGAACTACTTCATTCCATGAGTGACAAAAGTAATAGTAAGCGAGGCTTTATGACTCAAATTAAATACGAAAAGTCTACGAAAAAGTGGAATGGCACTTTATGATAAAGGTTGATAAGTCTATAAAATAGAGTTATTTTACCGTTTGTGTTGCATTAAAAATAACTAAGTCCTTGAATTCTAATTGTGTTTAATTGAGTTTGTGGTTGATTTTTATCTAGCTTTAGTTATCTTTGATTTTTATTAGTTTTTAGTTATTTATTTTAGTTTATCCATGTTCCTATGTGTAGAATACATAAGAGAGTAAAAAATATGAAGAATAGTAATTTTTGAACTTGGTATCACAACACTAGAAAAGTTGGGGCTGATGACATCAGAAATAGAAAAATGTTGGAAAGTTAGCGTCGCAGTACTTAATCAGAATAATCAGTACTGAAAACTCGAGCTTAGTATTGTAATGCTAGAATTTTGGGATTGTAGTGTCATCGTAGAAAATTAAGAAATGTTGCCATATCATATTCGCAATAATTCTTGAAAAATTGCAGAATTCAATAAAACATAGATGGCTCTATTATCAATTTTTTTTCTCTCTTTCCACCCATTTTTAATTATTTATTTATTTATAAAAATATCCTCTTATGAATTGAATAAATGTCTCTATATAGTATTAAATAGTTAAAACTCTTATCTTCTAGCACTCTTAGCACACCTTGCCAATTACAAACAGTAATTGTATGATACTTTGCTCACAAATTTAAACAAAAATCAAGATTTTATGTTTTTCTGTTTTTAGTGAACCAACAGTTAATGTTTTGTTTTTTCTTTTTTTTTTGGGGGGGGAGGGGGATGAAAGATGAGAACCAACTATTTTAAAACTCTGTTTTGTAAGTTTTTATTTTTATTTTATTTTATTTTTTTTGGTTTGGGAACCAATTGTATCTTTTTTCTTATAAGTTTTTTTTTTCTTTTTGGTTTGGGAACTAATTGTGTTTTTTTTATGTTTCTTTTTTTTTTTTTGGTGCAAGTACCACCGTTGAGATTTATTTTTTTTGTTTTTTATTTTTTATTTGTTTTTTTTTTTTTAGGAATCAACAAGTTGTGTAGTTGTAAGATTTTAAAAAAAAATCATTAGTTATCTAAATTTATACTATAATTTCTAAAAGGATAAACAAAATCTAAAAACTGATTTATTATAAAGTATTAGCTGGTGGAAAAAAATATTTAATAAGAGATTTGAACATGACATAAATTTATAAGGTGTGTGAAAAGAAATTTTTAATATATTAAAGGGGTGTATTTAGAATAAGTGTGGAAAGAAAAAAAAAAAAGGGTGGCAATAGAGCCATCCTATAAATATATTAAAAATAAAATTAAAAACCTAGATGATGATTTTTCTTTTTTCTTTTTTAAGCAAACTGCCCACAAAAGTGGGCAAAGAAATTTTATTCACTCAAATCAAACATGATAGAATGAGAAATAAACAGAGAAATGCAATCAAACAAGTAAATAGAACTGAAAGTAGAAAAAGTAAAACTAGACAGCGAGTAGGCCATCGAATTCCCTTGACAAGTAATATAGTGACAAGTACCACAACAAAAATTAACCAACAAGATTTGAACATCCTATACTAACAAGGAATTTTCAGCCAAGGGATCCATCCTATTAAGATATTGCACTACCCTTAAAGCATCACACTCCACTTCATTTACAGCTAAACCATAACAGGCAGCAAACAACATCCCCTCTAGAATCGCTAATAGTTCACTATATTCCACCGATAGACAACCATTATCCCGGACAGCAAAACAAGCAAGGACATCACCAAGACCCATATTATCTTCACTTTGTCTCACAGTCGCATTAGTGTTTACCTTCACATAGCCTACATTTGGAAGCTTCTAATGTCTTGAGGAAGGATTAGCATGCATACACTCATCAACTCTTCCTACTCTTTGATAATCAAAGAAAGTCTGAGTTGCTGATTCGAGAATAAGGAAAGGACCTCTACAATTCTGCCCTTGCGAAACCCAGTTACACTTGAACTAAATACTCTAAAGAATGACAATAAAACGCTCAAAACCGGCCTTATCCAAACTCCAAAAAATCCCTAATAACACGTCTTGAGTTTGACATGTAGCTAAGGATTTAATTACTTCCACAAAAGTTTGCTAGCTTCCACATATTCTTACTTTACGGACAATAAAACAAAGCATGAGAAAAATCATCATAGGTGGTCAAGCATCGAGCACACTTCGGATTAATATCTACCTTCCTTTGGATTAAATTATCATAACTAGGTAGTGCATAGTGAAAAATCCTCCAAATGAAAATACGAATCTTAAGGGCTACAAGTAGTTTCCATAATGTTCTCCACCATTTGAACATGAAAGATGAGCTCCATCCTACCTAGTAAATCCGATCATATAGAAAAAAGTGATATTCACTTTTCATAGAGTAAGATCTAGAAGAATAGTGTTGGTTATTTTATAATTGCTACGCAAGCGCATGTGCTGAATAAGTAATATAGTAATGAGTTGAGTATCGTCTCCACATAGATTGATTACCAAGATTAGTTGGAAAAACTAATTGTCAAACAAGTTTAATTAAGAATTTAGAGGAACTAATAAATGCAAATAAAAATATAAATACCAAACATAAAAAAATACGATCTAAACAAGAGATTGTAAATCAATAGAGATATTGAACTGGAATTATTGAATCCTCCACGGTTGCAAATCTGGGTACAATTGCTATAGCAATACTTATGGCAAAATTTACTTCAGTAACCAAAAACTATATCTAGACATAATAATCTTCTGAATTTATTATGTTTTAAGTTCTTCAAACCAGATTTAACATATTCCTATGTTGATCCAGTTCTCAATACACCATTTATAGCATCGATTTTCAATGGGTTATACATGGTAACAATATATTCCTATATCGTTACTAATTCAAGGATCTACTACAGAGACACTTGAAACATGCATCATTCAAGTTAGATCCAACTAAAATCAACCTTTCTAGAATTAATCCTAGTTTATTTATCCTAATTATTGGTGGCCAAACAATAATAGAAAATAATAATGAAGCTTACTTGAGTGAACAAGAGGAAATTACCATAAACACTTAAAACAACATTTAATCCTTCATTACAACCTTAGATTCATCAATATCCCAGCTAAAGAAACTTAGCTCATGGTCTGAAATTTAAATAACAACAACTTAAAATACTCCATCAATTTCAGAACATTCAAGAAAGGAAAATAAAGAATTCAATATAAGAAGATTAAAAGAAGTAAAGAAAGTGCTAGCTGGATGATAGTGATTTTGATCCCACTACTACTACTAGTACTCCTCCTTATTCGTCCTTTCTTTCTTGTACTATTCCCTCTCTCTTTTGTTCCTTTTTTGTATATCCCTTTTTGAGCTGCCACTGCTTCCTCCCCTTCTTACAGTACATTTCTCCTTTTATATTAGGCAGATGAGGTACCCTAACACACGTATCAGCTAAATAAAAGAGTGAGGACTACTGTTGCTTTATTTTCTTTTAGCTGGTATTTAACATTAACTGTCAGTACCAGCTGTACGTGAAAAATACCAGCTGAAAAAGGAATTCTGCTGTTCAGTATTACTCCGATGCGTTGCTGCAGCAAAGTTACTTCCAGCCTTGACTTAAGTTCAGTATTCCTTCAAAGATACTACCATTTAAATTTATCAGAACTCAAGTCCCGATTTCAACATTTCTACTAAAAATTAATAGAAATAAAATAGATATTGACTAAATTAGATCTTAAACATCAAAAACACTACAGACCAAAATAAAATAAAGAAAAACACCTAAACTAGACAATTTATTCCTTTAAAACAACTATCCTAAGACTCAAAAATATATCAAATAACTCTATTTTTAAAGAGTTATTACACCCCTAAACTTGAATTATTACTGGTCCCCGAGTAACAAAACAAACAAAAATGATATAGATGCAAAAAACACAAAAGAGTTCTAGTTTACTGTCAGTAAGAAAATCATTCCTTAGTTCTCTGTTCTACTTCTCAATCTTCATCCTTTGATCAAAATCACCCTTCCTTAAATACCAGTTTAATTCATTACAAACTTATTTTCACATGTGATTTTCTTTTAAATGTGTGTGTGGAAACTATAGTTAGAATTCTCTGGATTACTCCAGTCTTATCAAAACATGATCATTGGGCCTACTTTTCTGGTTTCAAAAGCTGATCTTGTAAATCTTTCTCTACTAATACAAGTCAACCAAACACTTAAGACTTATAAGGCTTTAACAAACTTACACTACTGAGCTTATTTTGGGGATTGTTTTTATTATTACTTATTTCTTTTCTATTTTTTTTAACACTCAGATGTCATAATGCCTTTTTACGCAAATGTCAACATTGGTGATGAAGGCACCCAGTTACTCAGCAAAGTCACTTTCAGAGTTGTTGAGACATACTCAAATTCCAAACTCCTGTTTGATGCAAAGGTATACATGGAGCTCATGTTACCCCAGGTTACTAGGCAATTCAGAATAGTCGAGTATTCATTATTCATAACACTTCTTTTGTGTGTTAAACTCCCCCAAACTTAAGCTCATTTTACTTTCAATGTATCAAGACTACACCATGTCCTCCATGTTTAGTCTCCTATATTTCACTTCAAAAGATTCACAAAATCAGTTCTAGACCTTAAGCCCTCACAATCATTCAAGATTTCTTAAGCTTTCCTAAAGGCCTCTAATCTATAGCTCTAGTGCAAAGAAAAATTGGAAATTTTACATATAAAAGCAAACTAAAACAAATATTCCCAATATTCAATTTACGACAATTCTTCTCATAAGCTGAAAATTTTAAAACAGTGAGAGTTTTATAAGATCACAATGCTGCAGCACACCAGAGTAATAGAACACAAACAGAAATTAACAGACAACCACACAAAACAACTGAAATCAGATTAAAAAAAAAAAAGACAATTAAACAGATAAACTAACACCCCCAAGCTTAAAACAAGTAGTGTCTCCATTGCGACAAAAAATAAAAGAAACACATAAGGAAATAAAAAGAAAAGATAAAGAGGTGAAAACCCCCTGTCAAAGTTATTCCACAGTTCCATTGGATCCATCTTCATCAAATTTTGTCATATCCTCATCGTCCAAGTCCTGGAGTATTTCTTCTATAAATACAGGGAAAATTGGAATAGGTTTCGTGAAATTCTTTTGCAGAAACTTCTTTAGGGCATTGTCCCGTTCTCTTGCATAAGCCCAGTATTGTTGTTGCTGCTTGTGAGATTACTACAGCATTGACATCAGTTGGTATTACTGAACCTCTTGTTGACTCACTCGCTACTCTAGGGATCTCAGCTGCTGAAGGATATCATCATTTATACTGCTGCTGGATGCTACAGCAGGTCTGCTTAATGAGGGTAAGTGGGTAGAATCAGCTAGTCCTTCTTGGGTAATTCGAGCCACTATAATGGCATTAATTTCGCCTGTATTGTGCATTTTTTCTTCATTGACCAAGTAGGGAGCACGGACATTACGACATAACCTGGTAATTAGAGGAAAAAATAGAGCCCCTGATTTCCTCACTGCATATTCCCTAATTTTTCTATGAATCATCTGACCCACGTTAATGGATTTACCAGTCAGTATTGAATATAAGAGCAACATACGATCCTTGGAAACTATTTTGCCATGTGTGGTGGGCAACAAACGGGATTTCAGAAAATGGTACCAGATTTTTGCAGGCAAGTTCAGCGAGCTCTGAAGGCAAGTATAAGCACTATGGGATGACACGTTCCATTCTGCACCTGCTGTAGCAACTGTCTCCAGCACCGTGAGCAATTCTAGTTTTGTGACGTCTTCAATGAATATAGAATGTTCATCCACCGGATCTCCCAAGCCAAAGAGAGTATTGATGGCTTCTTCGCTCCACGGAACTTGAACATCTCTGACATACATTGTGTCTTCCTTAGGATCAGTTAAGTTAGCAAAGAATTCGTGGACCAATGGCACAATCGGGTCTTCAGGATGGACACAAAAGAGCTACCAGTTATGTTGTATAATGACATCGGCAATGAACGGCAGTTGCCCCAGTGCCTCATTGTTGTTCCATACGAACCCTTTTCTTGGTACTCAAGGGACGATTTTGGATATGCTCTTCAAACCTGGTTTTGGCCTCCTCTGAATCAAACTTTGCCACTTTCGAAGCTTTTCGAGCAACTATCTTGATCCCTATTTCCTTCTGAACAGTCGAGATGAAGATGCCAATCAAAAATGCTTGCAGCACTATCAAGTAAGAAGAGATGGGTTGATAGAGGCAGAAGGTAGAGTTCTGTTATGGCGGATTTTGTGGGCCTAGGGTTTTTGTTTTAAAGAAAATTACCCTTTTTTTTTTAGTTTGGAACTGGACCTATTGCTGCAGCAACTCTTCAATACTGCATTCGTTGCTGTAGCAATCTGTCACTTCCTGAGAATCTGCCTCTCTGGATTGTAATACCAGAAATTCTTCTTGAGCTCCCTCTTTCCCACTTGTCTCTACTGATAAGCACGTTTCTCTGCACCAGAATTAACCACAATTTAAAAGTTAAATTATACACCTCATTGTTTTTCTTTTTTTCTTCTTTTTTTTAGGCAAAAGAATAACATAAAAAAATATTTTATAACAGAAAGTAACAAAAGAAAAGAATTAAAAGAAATGGAGATGAAGAATATGTAGCGGGTTGCCTCCTACTTAGTGCTTGGTTTAGAGTCATCATCCCGACTGCTTGCTCATTCATAGCTCTTACAGAGTGATCGAGGTCTTTCCTCTGTCAAACTCAGTTCCCCAATAATGTTTCAGCCTCTAGCTATTGACCTTGAATTGGTGACTTGAGTTTTCCTCCAGCAAATCAACAGCACTATATGGGTAGACCTTAGAAACTTTGAACGGACCTGACCATCTAGACTTCAACTTACCATGAAACAGCTTCAATCTGGAGTTAAACAGTAATACTTGCTGTCCAGGTTCAAAACTCCTTTGTTGGATCTTTCAGTCATGCCATTTTTTTTTATATACTTGTATAACTTGGCACTCTCGTAAGCACACATCCGAAATTCTTCTAGCTCATTTAGCTGTAGTAACCGTGTTTTTCCAGCAACTTGAAGGTCCATGTTTAGCTTCTTCATCGCCCAGTAGACTCGGTGCTCTAACTCCACCGGCAAGTGACATGTTTTTCCAAAGACCAACCTATATGGTGACATCCTCAAGGGTGTTTTAAAAGCTATTTTGTAAGCCCAAAGAGTATCATCAAGCCTTGTTGACCAATCTTTCCTAGTGGGATTTACAACCTTCTCTAAAATTCATTTGATCTCTCTATTGGAAATTTCTGCTTAGCCACTTGTCTGCGGATGGTATGTTGTAGCTATCTTGTGCCTCACCCCATATTTGGTCAAAAAATTCTCAAACTGCTTATTACCAAAGTGTGGTCCTTCATCACTAATGATTGCTCTTGGAGTGTCATAACATGTAAAAATATTCTTATGCAAGAACTTCATCACTATCTTGGAATCATTTGTGGGAAATGTTGAAGCTTCCACCCATTTAGACACATAGTCTACAGCTACCAAGATGTAAAGATTCTCAAAAGATAGAGGAAATGGTCCTATGAAATCTATGTCCCAAACATCAAATAACTCAACTTTCAGAATATTGTTTAAGGGCATTTCATGTCTTTGTGAGATGTTTCCAGTTCTTTGGCACCTATCACAAGTCTTGACAAATTCATGAGTATCCTTGAAGATAGTAGGCCAATAATAACCTGATTGCAAAACCTTAGCAGTTGTTCTAAAACCTCCAAAATGTCCCCCATATGGAGATGAATGGCAATGGTGTAGGATGCTATGAATCTCTTCACTAGAAACACACCTACGCAAAATCTGATCTGCACATTGCTTGTAAAGGTAAGGTTCATCCCAACAGTAAGCTTCATATCATGTAGAAATTTCTTTCACTGCTGCTTGTTCATCTCAAGTGGAAGAAATCCATTAACTAAATAATTAGCAAAGTTTGCATACCATGGAGTAGTCACCTGCTGTACAACTAAAAGCTGTTCATTTAGGAATGTTTCTCAAATAGGCTCTTTAATCTCCTTTGCATCTTCTGCTTCCATTGTTGATAAGTGATCTACAACTTGATTCTCAGAATCCTTCCTATCTTTTATCTCCAAATCAAACTCTTGCAATAACAGTATCCATTTGATCAATCTCGGTTTGGCATCCTTCTTTGCAATGAGATACTTCATTATTGAGTGATCTGTATAAACAGTGACCTTTGTTCCCACAAGATAGGATCTGAATTTATCAAGGGCAAAAACAATAGCTAGGAGCTCCTTCTCGGTGGTGGTGTAGTTTAATTGAGCATCAAATAAAGTCCTGCTGATATAGTAAATGGAATGGAATACCTTCCTGCTGATATAGTAAATGGAATGGAATACCTTCTCTTTTCTTTGTCCCAATACAGCTCCAATTGCATGATCACTTGCATCACACATCAGCTCAAATGGTAAAGACCAATTCGGAGCTACTATAATTGGGGCAAAAACAAGTTTTTGCTTCAGCTCCAAGAATGCTTGCATACACTTTTCATTGAATTCAAAAGAACTATTTTTTTTAGCAAAGTACACAATGGCTTGGAAATTTTTGAGAAATCCTTTATAAATCTTCTATAAATACCTATGTGTCCCAAGAAATTCCTAATGCCCTTGACTGATGTTGGTGGTGGCAACTGTTGGTTAATTGACCTAACACTTAGGAAAATCATGCATGCATGCAGATATGGAAAATACATGATCATATCATAAACGCAGCGGAAAAATAGCAAATTTAGGTTTTAAAATTTTTACATGAAAACAGTTTTCATAACCATATAATGCACATGCATCATATACAGGATCATGTACAACATAAATCAAATCTAGATACAAAACCCTAGAGATGAGATTAGGGATTACCTCTTGTAGCGTATTCCTCCTTGATCTCCTTCTTAATGGTGATCAAACCTCCAACCCTAAATCTTCTTATCTATGCTTTTGCTCTTGGTTGATGAAGCGAGTGGGCACCAAGTCGAAACCTTCGTTGGAGAATGATCAAGAACGCCTTCTTAATCCTATAGAAAATGGGGATGTGAGATGGGACTATGAGATTGTAGAAAACTTTTTTCACTCTCACTTAGCCTAGGTTGGCCGAATTTTCTCTCTCTCTCTCCCTGTGTCTTATACGTGTGACTCTTTAGAGTTACTGTGTAGTTTTTCCTCTCATATATCTTATATATATGGGACCAAAAACTTCTAACCCTAGTCCAATTAGGATTGAACTTGTTCTCCAATTTGGGCTTTAGGTGTATTTTTATAAATATGTCCAACTCATGAAACTTATTTATAAAAATACCAAGTTATGTGTAGAATCATTATTTTACACAGTTTCATGAAACTTATTTCACAAATATCACTAACCAATTAATGAGCTTAATTGAGCTAGACAAGTGACCTAATGGATCCAAATAATCTAAGCTCCAATAATATGATAAATACATAATAACTCTTATTATGGTATTTATATAAATATTATTAGTAAAGGGGACACTCCACTAAAGGCCCAATACTGCACTCTTAGATTAAATGTCATGCCTTTTATAGAGATTTAATCAACTAACATTGATTAATCGATCCATCTATTATATTCTATACCACATATATAATCTCTATACAATGCCGTAGTTGGATATGTGAAATTACTGTAATACCCCTCCAACACCTATTTACCTTTAAGTTACCATCCTTCTATCAAGGAATAATGTTTTCGATAATTTTATTCTCAATAGCCATTTAGATAAAATTATCAACCAATTCACAAAGTGAATACTAAGATCTTAGATTTAATTATTCCATGAATCTTGAAAGAACCTAAAGTGGCATTAATGTATAGTGTCCTTAACTATTTGGTGTTCCCATCAATTCATAAGCCATAACCTCCAATATGCCAGAGTTTACCTCTAACTTCATAGAGGTTAGTCTTTTAACAAATCAAAAGGCTATAACCTATGAAAGCAAGTCCAGTCAAACATCAAGGATTAAGATTTATACGCTAAGAGCTAGTTTGTGATAATATAAGAATTAAGTTACGGCACTCCAATTCTTTATATTACCTGGTCCAGTTTAATACACATAACTTATTTATATTGTATTAGTGTTTCTATCAGAAGTCAGATACTTCAATGATTTGAGACACATTATTCCCGTTGAGAAAGACAAATACTACAACCTATAGTAAATAAAGTATTCCATCTTTAGATTATAATATACTTCATTTAGACTTAGATAAGGAAACAAGTCTCTCCATAATTAACACTTAATCATATTTGTTTCTTTATACATATATAAAGGCATGGAATCTTTTTCAGATGAATATACTATTCAACTAAGATAGTTTAATCTAGTAAATATCATAATTTTATATAAAAGATAGTTGTTTATACTCAAAAGGGTAAAATTGGAAATCTACTTTTTAGGCCAAAAATCCCAACAGCAACTTCTTAATAACTTCAGTTTTTGCCTCGTCCACTTCAATGCCTTGCTTGGAAACTCTATGACCCAATACAATGCCTTCTTACACCATAAAGTGGCATTTTTCCCAATTTAGGACCAGGTTAGTTTCTTCGCATCGCTCCAACACCTTTTCCAAATTCAGCAAGCAATCTTCATAGGATTCCCTAAGTACAGAAAATTCATCCATAAAAACTTCAAAGGTCTTTTCCAACATATCGCTGAAAATAAACATACATCGCTTGAAAGTTGCTAGAGCATTGTAGAGACCGAATGGCATTCTCCTGAAGGCAAAAGTTCCATAGGGACAGGTGAAAGTTGTCTTCTCCTAATCCTTTGGTGCTATAACAATCTGGTTGTAACATAAGTACCCATCCAAGAAATAGTAATACTCCTTACCAGCAAGTCTGTCGAGCATTTAGTCAATGAACGGTAGTGGGAAATGATCTTTTCTTATAGCCTTATTAAGCTTCCTATAGTCCATGCACACACTCCAACTGGTTACTGTTCTTGTAAGAATTAATTCATTATTGTTATTAGCCACAACTGTTATGCCTCCCATTTTAGGCACACACTGAACTGGACTAACCAAAGAACTGTTTGAAATTGGATAAATTATCCCTGCATCCAGCCACTTGATCACATCTTTCTTTACAACTTCCTTCATAATTGGGTTCATTCTTCACTGCTGCTCCACAGAATTACTGAAGCAATCTTCCAATAGAATCTTATGCATACAGATTGTAGGGCTGATTCCCTTGATATCGGCAATAGTCCACCCTATGGCCTTCTTAAACCTTCAAAGTGCTATAACTAATTGATGCTCTTGTCCCAAGCTCAAAGCTGAAGAAATAATTGCTAGTAACATGTTTGAGCCACCCAAATATGCATACTTCAAGTAAGAGGGCAATGGTTTCAATTCCACAACTGGGCATTCTTCAACTAATGGTTTAGAAGGCTTGAAATCTCTCTCCAATAATTCAAGAGATTCAAATTGCTTTCCCAGTCTAACAAGTGAATGCTTTGTGTGCACCCATGGTACATAGCCTTCTTCTTCAATTTCTTTATCAAAATCGGCCTTGGTGGATACTGAAATCAGGTTGTTGTCATAAGTTTCCTGGAATTACTTTAGTACAAGTGAATCTAACACATTGATGGTTGAATACTCTTCTATTTCATCCGGAAATCGCATAGTCTTGAACACATTGAAAGTGACCTATTCATTATCAACTCGCATAATGAGTTCTCCTTTTTGCACATCAATCAATGTCCTTCCAATGGCAAGAAATGGCCTGCTTAAGATTATAGACACCTCCTTGTCAGCCTCATAATCCAACACAATAAAATCCATGAGGAATATGAACTTGTCTAGCCGAACTAAAATATCTTCAATTTTTCTTTCAGGGTGAGCAAAAGATCTATCAGTAAGCTGAAGAGTAATTGTAGTTGGTCTTTCCCAACTTTCTGAAACTGACATAGGCATCAAGTTTATGCTTGCTCCTAGATTACACAAGTTTTTTCCATAATAGGTGTTACTAATAGAACATGGTATTGTAAAGCTTCTAGGGTCTTAAAGTTTAGGAGGGATTTTACTCTGCAGGATGGAGTTGCACTCTTTGGTCAGTGCCACTATTTCAAACTCTACTAATCTTCTTTTCTTGGAGAGGATGTCCTTCATGAATTTGACATACTTTGGCATCTGTTCTAAAGCCTCTACGAGTGGTATATTGATATGCAACTGCTTCAAAACCTGTAAAAACTTGTTGAATTGCTTGTCTTGCTACTGCATATGGAATCGTTGAGAAAAAGGTGGCGATGGTCTGTTATTCTGCTTTTCTAGGCAGTCTTGCTGTAGCAGATGTCTCTTTTTCAGTAGTTTGCTTTGTTACATTTTCCACTCTATCTTCCTTATCCTTTTTTCCTTGGATTGAAGAGGGCTCTCTTAATTGTTTGAGCCTTAGCTCAGGCCCTTTCAGCTCTTTCCCACTCCTTAATGAGATCACTTTGCAATGCTCTTTACTCTCACACCTTAGATTTTCTGTATCACTTGGCAAAGAACCTTGGGGCCTACTATTCAAGGCATTAGCTAACTGCCCTATTTGATTCTCTAAGTTTCTGAGTGAGGCTGCTTGGCTTTGAATCATTGCGGACTGATTCTGAATTATACTATCACTTTTTGCCATATACTCCTTCAATAAAGCTTCCATAGAGCTGGATCACTCTAGATATTGCTGTTTCTGATATTGTTATTGCTGTGGTAGATAATGTTGGAAACTAGGTGGATAGACTGGTCTATTTGGAGTTGTATCTGAAGTAGCTCCTTGGTTGCTCCTTGAAAAATTAGGATGCTGCCTCCATCCATGGTTGTAAATGTTTGAAACGGATTATTGTTCTTATTATAGTTCCCCGTGTAACATACTGAAACAAAGTTAGATGGGCAGTTGACAAATGAACGCCCCTCACCATAATAAACACAAAAAAATGCAGCAGATTGCTCTGCATTTGCTCCAGCAGTCATATTCATAGATTTCAGGATATTGGACAACGATAAAACTTGAGCTATTAAGGCTGTGACTGCATCAACATCATGAATTCCAGCAACATGCCTTCCTGCAGCAACTCTTTCAATCAGCCATTGATAGTTATTATTGGCCATTTGCTCCAAAATCTCATAAGCATTATTATAGGACTTTGCAAGAAGAGCACCATTAACCGAAGCATCCACCATTGACCGAGTATGAGCATTGAGGCAATTATAAAATGTCTTCATTTGGATCCAATGAGGGATTCCATGGTGTGGGCATTTTCTTAGCAATTCCTTAAAGTGCTCCCATGATTCATATAAAGATTCCCTATCCAACTGCTGAAAAGAAGTAATATCATTTCAGAGCTTAGCATTTTTAGTTGGTCAGAAATATTTCATCAAAAATTTCTCCGCCAAGTTATTCCAGGTGGCCACCAAATCTGGGAGTATTGAGTTCAACCAAGCTCTCACTCTATCTCGTAAAGAGTATAGGAATAGTTTCAGCTTTAAAGCTTCATCCGTGACTCCTTACAACTTGAATGAATCACACACTTCTATGAACAATCGAAGGTGAAGATATGGATCCTCTGTTGGTACCCCACTGAATTGCCCCACAGTTTGGAGCATTTGAAACATCACCGGCTTCAATTCAAACTGAGGTGCTAGAATTTCGGGTCTAACAATGCCAGGATTAAGCCCATTGAGAATATGAATATCATACTCTCTGATTGCTATATCTCTGTCATTTGCCATTGCTGCAGCATTATTAGCATCAGCAACTTCAACCATTCCTCATAAACCAGCTAAACCTTGTTGTTGCTCCCTTCTCCTTGCTCAAAATGTTCTTTCAATCTCAGGATCTAAGGGCACTAACTCTTGTTCTTACTAATTATTCATATAACGAGTATAAGCTCCTCCAAGCACAACCACTCAAAAAGATAAGGAAACAAAACAAAAACAAAGGCAAAAAAAAACAAATTAGTTTCTACAAATAACTTTAGTTCTCTCAACCCCCGGCAACGGCGCCAAAAACTTGTTGGTTATTTTGTAATTGCTATGCAAGTGTACATGTCGAACAAGTAATATAGTAATGAACTGAGTATCGTCTCCACAAGAATTGATTACCAAGATTAGTTGGAAAAATTAATTGTCAAACAATTTTAATTAAGAATTTAGAGGAACTAACAAATGAAATAAAAATATAAATGCCAAACATAAAACAATACGATCTAAACAAGAGATTGCAAATCAATAAAGATATTAAGCTGAAATTATTGAATCCTCCTCGCTTACAAATCTGGGTATAATTGTTGTAGCAATACTTATGGCAAAATTTACTCCAGTAACCGAAAATTCTATCTATACATAATAATCTTCCGAATTTATTATGTTTTAAGCTCTTCAAACTAGATTTAACATATTTCTATGCTGATCCAGTTCTCAATACACCATTCATAGTATCGATTTTCAATGGGTTATACATGATAACAATATATTCCTATATCGTTACTCATTCAAGGATCTACTACAGAGATATTTGAAACATGCATAATTCAAGTTAGATCCAACTAAAATCAACCTTTCCAGAATTAATCCTAGTTTATTTATCCTAATTATTGGTGGCTAAACAATAATAGGAAATAATAATGAAGCTCACTTGAGTGAACAAGAAGAAATTACCATAAACACTTAAAACAACATTTAATCCTTCATTACAACCTTAGATTCATCAATATCCCAGCTAAAGAAACCTAGCTCATAGTCTGAAATTTAAACAACAACAGCTTAAAATACTCCATTAATTTCAGAACATTCAAGAAAGGAAAATAAAGAATTCAATATGAGAAGATTAAAAGAACTAAAGAAAGTATTAGCTGGATGATAATGATTTTGATCCCATTACTGCTGCTAGTACTCCTCCTTCTTCGTCCTTTCTTTCTTGAACTATTCCCTCTCTCTTTCATTCCTTTTCTGTATATCCTTTTTTGAGCTGCCACTGCTTCCTCCCCTTTTTATAGTATATTTCTCCTTTTATATTAGGTAAATGAGGTACCCTAACACACGTGTCAGCCAAATAAAAGAGTGAGGACCATTGTTGCTTCATTTTCTTTTAAGTGGTATTTAACAATAGCTGTCAGCACCAGCTGTACGTGAAAAATGCTAGTTAGAAAAAGAATTCTGCTGTTCAGTATTTCTCTGGCGCATTGCTGCAGCAAAGTTTCTTCTAGCCTTGACTTAAGTTCAGCCTTCCTTCAAAGATGCTGCCATTTAAATTTATCAGAACTTAAGTCCCGATTTCAGCATTTCTACTAAAAATTAACAGAAATGAAATAGATATTGACCAAATTAGATCTTAAACATTAGAAACACCACAGACTAAAATAAAATAAAAAAAAGCACTTAAACTAGATAATTTGTTCCTTTAAAACAACTATCCTAAGACTCAAAAATATACCAAATAACTCTATTTTTAAAGAGTTAACAAATGGAAATGCCAAATGAGACGATCTTCTCTAGCCGAAATGCTTAACAGGATAAAGAAAATAACTTTTCTATCAATGGGAAAGAAAATCTTATTAATATTGGACACGTCCCAGCTACCCGACATGGTGAACAACTCATGAACACGATTAACTTCACAAGAATGTGTTGAAATAGGTCTAAAAGTAATTGGGCGAAGGAGCCAAGGGTCTTCATAAATCTGCAATGTAGAGCCCGACTCAATTCTCCATCAAACACCTCTATTAATCACTTCCCGACCCCATAGAAGCTCTTCCACAAATACCATGAGCCTCTTTTATTTCAAGCTAAAAGAAAAGATCTATTAGGGAAAAATTTATCCTTAGAATCCTCACTGCTAATGACGAAGAATCATTTAATAACCGTCAAGCTTGTTCACCAACCAATGCTTGATTAAAAAGATGGAAATCTCAGAATCCTAGACCTCTAAAATTTTTTGGTAAACAAACCTGATTGCATTTAACCCATGCAACTTTCTTCTCCCCAGAGACATTACCACACTAAAACCTGATTGCATCAAATATCTGGGAATTAGTTGAAAAATAGCTTTCACTAAAATCTCTCTCCTACCAAGTGAGAACAAATCTCAGTTCCAACTTTATACTCTTTTCCACACCTTATCCTTAATTGAAGTAAAAGTTTTCTTCTTATTCTTACCCACCACTGAGGGAAGACCCAGGTAAGAATCATGAAACTTCACACCAACTAATCCAAGCATGCGTTAAAGATTCACTTTAACATTATCAACCGTATTTGTGCTGAAAGTAATGGCAGATTTGTCAAAATTGATCTTTTGACCCGATGCTCATTCATAATAAGAAAAAATATTCAGTAACTCCAAACAATCTTCTCGACAAGCACTTGAAAATACAATCGAGTTATCAATGAAGACTAAATGACTTACTCTTAGCCTCGATCTTGAACATTTAAATCCTATCAATCTAGATTCACATTCTACTCTTCGAATAAGTGAAGACAAAGCCTCGACACATAAGAGAAACAAATATTGTGATAATGAGCATCCTTGTCATAGACCCCTCGACGGAATAACATATCCCTTCATAAGAGAAACAAATATTGTGATAATGAGCATCCTTGTCATAGACCCCTCGACGGAATAACATATCCCTTCACCCTACCAATGATACAAAAAGAAAACTCAATAGTGAAAGTACAATTATAGACCAATGAGGTCCATTTCGAAGGGAATCCTATCTTTTGTATCACCTTTAAAATAAAATTCCATTCCACTCTATCATATGTTTTGCTCATATCTAACTTAAAGGCCATAAAAATTTTTGTCCCGTTATACTTCCTTGACAACGAATGAAGTAGTTCAAAGCAAACTACTACATTATCAGTTATTGATCGACCAGGAACAAAAGCACTCTGGTAATCAAAAATAAAACTGGATAATACAAGCTTCAAATGGTTTGCAATAGTCTTAGTAATAATTTTATGCACCACATTACAAAGACTAATGGGTCTATATTCTGCCACAGTTTCAAGACTAGTCTTTTTCAGATTAACACAATATTAGTCTGATTAATAACTTTGACAGACTCACCATCAGTCAACACTCCAAGACATACTTTAATAATCTCTGGACCTACGACATCCCATTATTTTTGGAAGAATAAAGCATGGAACCCATCCGGTCCCGAAGCCTTATTTGGACCTATAGCAAAGATATCTATAGTGACTTCCTTAGGAGTGATGGGTTTGGAGGTTACCTCAAGATCTTCTCTAGAAAGCCGATTTGAGATACATTTAGATGCCCTTACTATGTGCTCATCAGTAGGCTACGAACTCCAAAAAATTAAGATGAAGTAATCTTCAATTATACCAACTATCTCATCTTCATTCTCACAAAGAACCCGAAGAGTATTTTGAAGGTTGTGAATAGCATTTCTCCTCCTTCTTCCATAAGCCTTGACATGAAAATACTTAGTATTTTTGTCTCCTGAAATAAGATAATTAGCCATGGAGCATTGCTTCCAATATTGTTCTTCAAGATAAAGTAAAACCTCTATTTCCTTCTCCAACCACTGAATCTTCCTTATAACGCCAACATTCTAAGAATAATCATATAAAGAAGCTAGTTATCTCTACTCGGAACCTAATAATTTCTACTAACGACCAAAAAGTTTGGAACTCCAGAGTTTTAGTGAAGCACCACAAAACTGAAAATGAGTAGCGATTCCCAAGAGAGACTTTCTTCGATCGTTAACTACACTATTTTGCCAACTTTGCTTTACCACATTATTAAAGTCGGCTGAATTGACCTAAAAAGGTTTGAGACGAAAGGACCTTTTCCCACTACCATATCACAACGTTTGCTTGGAAATAGAAAGAACTACAGGTCTATGATCTGACACAAACAAATCCAAGTGTTTAATTGAAGCATTTGGAAATAGTGTTCGTCAATCACTATTACAAACATAGTGATCCAATTGCTCCTATACATTTGCCAATCTATCCTTTTTATTGTTCTAAGTAAGCATTGGACTCACAAACCCCAAGTCAGAAAGCTAACAATTCGCCAAAGTATACTGTAAGTTCACCATCCTCGGGGAGGCAGAAAAGGTCATTTAGTCTTCGTAATAAATCCAACAAAAATTTCCTCTTGGATTGACTTGGATGCCCATAAAAACCAGTAAACCTCTTATGAACTTTCTCCTCAGTCACAACTAATGCATCAATATGCCGACTAGAAAAGAAGTGAATAGTGACATTCCATAACAGTATGGAAGCCCTACTACTCCTAGAAAAAAAAAATATAAAATAATTTAGAAAACCAAAAGAAAAATGAACACCACTTGCCCAATTGCCAAAGAGTATAGTTTTGGACAAAAAAACTAAACCCGCGGATACTTTACGTACAAGATACACAAAGCAGCTAATGTTTCAGAGTTCCCCAGATCTTGAACATTCCAACATAGGCAACTTATAGTTCTGGGTGGGTTTGTTTAGTACTCTACCATATCAACATAAGGACTCGCCTTCTCATTATTCCTCACCTTCTTTTCTATCATCCCTTCCATCTCAACATCCTCAAAAATCTTCCTTTTACTAACTAATTTCCCCCCAACAGTTTCGGAATTTAAAACAATTTTCATATGAGACTTAATTTTCCAAGTTTTGCTAAGAGATGTCGTCTGAAGAAAATTGGAATGCTTTAGACTCAACCCCAAGCCTGACTTAATGGGGCTATGTTTTTTAAATTTCCTCGGACATCCACGCATACTTTTCCCTCCCTTAGGACTACCCTTCTTCTTAGATATCAATTTAGCTCTAAAGATCTTCCCTAAAGCCACACTATTCTCCTTAGAAAATAACTCCTATGCACCTTTCTAACTCTGTATCACTTTACTATTTCCTTTAAGGTCCACCTCACCCTCCGTAACAACCTTTGCTACCGAGATATTGTCTACCCAAGCCTCTTCACTCTGCATATCCAAACTACCTACCCGATCCCCATCTACAACATTAACTGAAGGCAGAATCATAGAGTCACATTCACCAATATCATTACCATTAATGCTTACCGAATTTTGTCCCCATTATCATTGGTTGACATCAAAATCAACTCGGCACCTCATGACACCCGTTCTATTTCTTCATCGATAAGAAACTACTTGTTATTGGACACATAGACTTGCTCAATCGAGTACATAGAATTATATTCTAAAACCTTAGATGCTTGCAACTATTTCACCGAGTCTACACCATAAGCCGCTATCT
>JXTB01000415.1:197412-215594 GCA_002914805.1 Parasponia andersonii
GAGGAATAAGGAGCTACAGCTTGGTTAAAGAGGAGAAGAGCGACATATACATTATAAATCAATTATAAAGGGCAAAAGTGACATTTCAGGTGGGTATATACATATTTTTCAGAGTTTTATTGAGAGAAGCATATGTGCCAAAATATGTCTCTTATAATGCATATTTAACCTAATTTCTCATTGAAGAACCTTGGGCTTTATCCCCAGTCCCACGAAAAAGAGTTTCACCATTGTTCATGACCCCCTGTGAATGTAAGTGAGGTCCACAGCATTTTTGTACGGTTACAATCTCCGGTTATCTCCCTTTTTATTGGTTGTTATTGGTGTAAATAATGGGGAAAAGGATAGTAGTATTGATAGCGACCTGCTGGGATGGCCCAAACCATAGCCTATGTTTTTTTTTTTGGTGGAGTATAGCGTAAGAGCATTTAATCCAATGTAATTGGGTATTGTTTCTCACGATCATGCTCATTGCACGAACCACCAAATCTTATAGTACACCTACAAAACAACTTATCCACTTGGTTATACATTTTTTAAAGGAAGAAAATGTGTCTTATGGGCTTGGGACTGGGATATACATATGCAAGGTTGGTTAGGATATGACTATTTTTCAAGGGAGGAAAGGAGAGGGGTATACATGCAAGGTTGGCTGGGAAATGGACCAAACTTGGGCAAAAATGACTTTTTTGTGATTTTTTTTAAATGATATTTTTAGGATTATTAAGAATTTTTTGACTTGTAGTAAAGAGTTTCTTGATCTTGATCATAAAAAAAAAAAATTATTATTTACAATACTTTTAGAAATATTTTATAGTTAAGAAGCCCTTGATTATAGGTTAAGGCCTTTTGACACTCTTTAAAATGTCATTTGAAAATATCACAAAAAAGTTATTTTAGTCCAAATAAGTTATATCTATGTCCTTTTCTCTTTTCAAAATAATATTTTCAGGAATGTTACAATATTTTATAACAAAGGATAGTTTCTATATTTTATGACAATAGATATATGACTTTTGTAAGTCTAATTATAAGTCATTAATATTATGAAACTCCTAAAAATAGTGTGTGTGTCCTCTTTAATATTTTGTTTTCATAAATATCTGTTTTTTTTTCTTTTTATAATTAAATAGTCGAATATATATATTTTTATATTTAGCATATTTTTTAGTTTATGTACTAAGTATATTAATTTTTATAATAAGTATATTATATCTTATTTGGTATATATAGTGATATACTAGTGATCTTATTATAATATATGAAAAACAAACATTTACTTGAAATGGGATCAAAATTTGGCTATTTGCTATAAGACCCATTATTCTACAAATACTCGTAAAAAGGTCAATTTAGCCCAAAAAGCTGCGAATTAGGTCCATTTCCCAAGTTGGTTATAAGCTAGACAAGATATATTGTTGAGTATTTAGAAATTGCTTTTTTTTTTAAAATAATTTAAAAATAGATATTTTTTAGACCTATTTAAAAAATGATCATTTTATAATTTTATTTATATAAATAGCCATTTTTTAGTTGATATATTTTTATAAAATAAATCAATTTTCAAAACATCTATGAATATATTATGATATATTAAATGTGAAAAACGGCTATTTTTCAAATAATTTTCAAAATTCGATCATTTTTAACTGTGTTTGAAAAAGGGTCATTTTGTAAATTAGGATCCGAAGCCGTTTGGCTAAAAAGCCCTGTATTGTTCGGATGCATTTGATAGCCTGATGAGTTAAAGCCTACCGGTAGTGAGACACTGATACTTTCTTCGTTCTTTATGGAGTGGCTTTTTGTATTTAATTCAAAGGGATATTTTTGCAATTCGATTGTTAAGATTTTTACCATTTTTTTCAATTTTAGAAATATAAAATACAAATGTAAACGTGTTATTAAACAAGCTGTGTCAAAGTAGTATTTAACAAAAGTAATATCAAATATGAGGAATAATAAATTCATCTTTTTTCGTCTCTCATGGCTTAAATTTTTGCCGTGCAAATTCTATTAAGAATGAGACAAAATATTAAGTATAAAGTAATGTTAAGTAATAGAGACCACGCATTGAGTAATGAGACAAAATAGTGAAAAAAAATAATAAATTTAGCACTCCTCAGTTAAATATTTACGAAAAGCAATATTGCCGTCCTACACCAGTGTCATATGCTCACGAAACTTAGCAAGCAATCCAAACTAACCATTGGCCTTCAACGATGACGTGCACATTCAGGTGCAGTTTGTAATTGAAAAGTTGATTTGGATTTGTGTACGTGGGAATAATTTGAGCCAAAATGACATCTTCATACCTATTTTTCAAGACTAATCATAAAATGTAATATATTTTGTGACATATTAGGGCTGATAATAACCGCTATGCTATCAGTCATAAGAGTTTACAAAAGGTCACAACCTTTATGAATACTTCTAAAAAAAAATCATTATGACGAGTGGTCCTAAAAATTATCATTTGGTCAAAAAGATAAAAATGAAAAATCATAGATACATCTGTTTCCTTTAAAATCTCCTTCAAAGGATGTGGCAAAAACCAATCAGTTGTCTTCACACTAACGATTTTGAGGAAATTAGGATAGAAGTTACTTACTCCATCTGAATTTTAACCTTTGGCTTTTTTTTCCGGATACTTTTGTTGATACCAATTCTAAAGAAAAATATTAGTTTCATAATGTAGTATAAACTGCTACAAAACTAATACCGACTACCAAAATGCCACTCTGCCTAATTTCCTTTTCTTTTTTTTTTTTTCCTGTTAAGTTTTGTAACAATTTTGGTTAGTGAATTTCAAATTTTTCTATCGTTTTCCACTATCTCTCAGTTTCAATATTTATATTTTGTGAAGAGTGATTTAGTCTAAACCATTGGTCTTCTAAATATTTAATTCAATTGTTACTTCACAAATATGTGATTTAAACTTTCTACTTCCGAAAATCAATAAGACTTCATCACATTTTTAATTTTTCATTAAAGAATAGGGCTTTTTTTGATAAGTTGTTTATAATTTGTCCTATGCTCTATGTTCTTTAAATATGAAAAATGTTAATGTCTTCACACTAGTTACATGAAATTAAGTTACCTAATATCCAATAAATTGTAGATATAACTAGTATAGTAAATAATATCTCGGGTTTAATTAAAAAAAAAAAACTACACTCTATCTTCTTTTTTTAAAAAAAAAGGGCTTCTTTCAAAAATAAAAATGTGAATCTTGATCCCTCTGTACCAAAAAGTACCGAGAGTAAATTAAGGTTTGTACCTGGGCCAGGTCACGTTGGGCCCAAACTGGTCGGCCCCATTTAGAGGAAAAGAGAGAGAGAGTATTGTGTTTTAAAAACTATTTCAAGTGATATGTAACTCTAAGGACAAAAAAAAAATGTTTTTTTTATTATTTTTTTTAGATCTTCTTATATTTAGTTAATTACGAAAAGAAATGGAATTAACTATATAATGATAAAAATATTCTTTATTTTAATTATTTTAAATTATATTTAGTATTCAATTATTTTGTTAAATTATTTTACATTTAGCATTATTTTATTGTATTTTTATTAATAAAAATATTGTTTTATTAAATTATTTTATATTTAGTATTGAATTATTTTATTACTTAAATTATTATTAAATTATTTTGCATTGAGCATTATTTTACTTTATTATTTTATTAATTATTTTTAATTAATTAAATTATTTATTATTTATTATTATTTTATTTTATTAATTAAATTATTATTTTATTTAATTATTTTACATTTAAAATTAAATTATTTAATTAATTCAATTATTATTTTATTAACTTATTTTACATATGGCATTATTTTATTTTATTAATTAAAGTATTATTTTATTAAATTATTTGACACTTAGCATTATTTTATTTAATTATTTTATTTATTTATATTTAGTATTATTTTATTATTTTATTTAATTATTTATTTTTTAATTAATTAAATGGTATTCCATTCCACTTTATTCAACTCAAAATTGAGTAGAATAGAATTTTATCACATTTCAATCTAATGGAAAGATTTTTTTTTATTTAAATTTTTTAACCAAACAATTGAATTGAATCATTTTAGAATTATTTTCGTTCTATTACTTCTGACTAAATATGACCCTAGAGTATATATACTAATCCATCACAAAGATAAAATAGAGAGGCTTCTTTTCCTTTTATATTATATACTAAATAAATCATAAACTTTCTCACTCATTATTTTTTATTCCTCTTCGTTTATTTTTTACTTATTCTCTTTAATGATCGGTAAACGTGGTTTTAATATTATGATAGACTATTGATCAACGATACTCTGCTGAGTTTCAACGTCTGATGACGATTTTGGTGGTTGACTAAGCAATAGACAAAGTGGCATGAATTTTGGGCATTCAGAAAATGTTCAAAAATTTCCACTCATTATCTCAAAACAAGGAGATATAGCAGTGCTCTATTTCTCAAGCTTTTAAACTCTTATGTCTCTTCTTAAAACGTCGATTCCATTAAAATATATCATGCTTTAATGATATAACAAACCATTATTAAAGTCTACATATCTAAGATATAAGAATATAAAATTAGTTAGAAAGAGCTTCCTAACATTCATTCTTTAAACAAATGATTTGTATGAATTCCTCAAATCTACACTACATTTCTATTAATATTACTATTGTCTTGATAATATAGTTTTTTCTTGGAATATAAAAGTATGCGTCCATTTTTTACATTTTAGTTTAATAAATGTAAACTTTTTTTTTCTTTTTATGACTGAATATATGTATTTTTATGGTTGTACTTATATACCAATTTTAATTTATGTATTGAGCGTATTTATTTTATACCAAGTATTATATGCTCAAATATACCTGTCTTTTTACTACCTCTTTCAAAAAAATATTTACATAATGAACCCAATATTCAGTCCTGTCTCCCTCCACAAATATCACCTCAGTACTCCTCATTGGTAAAGACTAAAAAGTATACACTCACTCTCTCCTCAAATCACCACCGTCCACTCTTCCACAACCCCTAAGAATGGTATCAGATCCCCTCCTCTGCTCAATCGACGAGCTAAGCTATGGCTCTTTCAGAGATTGGGGTCTTCTTCCGCTTCGCTTCAAGGTACTCATAACTCACTCCTATTCAGTCTATGCTTTTCATAATGTACATACACCTATTTGTTTATATTTATGGCTTCAGTCCATTTCTCGGAATTGATCGATCTTTTTTTACTGGATAAATTTATCGAACTAATTTTTCCTCAATTGAAAGAAAAATCTCATAGTTATGGAAGCTGTAGAATCAAATTGGGCTTAATCCTGGTCGAACTGGCTCCATTTTTAGAGTTCATACAATTTCAAACCCCACCTTTTCAAGTTTCGTCCATAATGCAAATACATGTCGTGACCTTTTCTAGCCTTTCAGATTCTGAATTTTCTTTTTCATGCACGTGTAGTATTTGTGTTGACGCATTTTAAAAAAAATATACGGGGTTTGTTGCTCAATTATAAGATTTCGAATTGGGAGTAGTTGAACACTCTGATGCAGTTTAAGGCTTAAGCAATGTCTGGTTTATAGAGCTTTTTTAATGTAATTGATTGGGTAATTGTTGAATTTTACATTGTTTTGGGGAGAATTATATGACTCTTATTTAGAAATTATGGCCACGTTTACTACTCCGTGTCAAAATGAATCGTAAAAGGAATGAGTGCAAAGTGAATAAGAAATAATAAGTGGGAAATGATGGAATTCCCTTTCCTCATTCCTATCGTTCTCCATTATGGATTAGTAAACATGTCCTATCTCTCTTACGAAGAATTTTGCTTTGTTTGATGAAATAACGTGGATACAAAACTTGTTAGTTTCATATTGTAAGCCAATTCTTGCTTTCGATCTTTATCATAGAGTTGTCTTGGTGGTGGAGCCATTCTTCAAGCTAGATTCACATTCCAATTGGATTTTGAGACAGCCTACGCTAGAGCATTGAGGTTTTTTTTTTTTTTTTTTTTTTCAGTCACTATTCCCCTATGTTTTGTGGTAATGAACTTTTGCATTTGGATAGGGTTGAGTCCGCTGGAAGCAGCGGCTCACATGATATTTTATGGTGAGCTAAGACATTTCAACAATGGTCAAGCTGTTGAGTACTAGGGATCACAAACATACAACTGCGCTGGTGTCAATGAGTCATTTATATTCTTTTTTGTTC
Source organism: Parasponia andersonii (assembly GCA_002914805.1). Classification (NCBI taxonomy): domain Eukaryota; kingdom Viridiplantae; phylum Streptophyta; class Magnoliopsida; order Rosales; family Cannabaceae; genus Trema; species Trema andersonii. The sequence goes on from JXTB01000415.1 coordinate 203,631, forward strand.
AACTCAAAATTATAATTTTGACATATCTAATACTATACTTGAGTCAGCAAGTACAAGTTTGTAAGGGCTCAGAAAATTTCAAGGTTTCACCCATGGTAGTCTGTGGGTTTGGCAACTAAAAATGTTAATGAATCACTTCCAAATATCCTGTTTGGTGTGTTCGGAAAATCAACTAATTTTTAGGTAGCTTTTGTAGACAAAACATTTGTGTTGGATGAAGCTGAGAAAGAAAAAACGGAGTCGGAGACAATACTGAAGCTTGTTTTGTTTCATGAGATTCTCCGAATTGATGGGACTAAGATACTTGTTACATGAGTATGTACCCCTTTTTTTGGATGGGGAGCCTTTGCATGAATTCAAACTGCTCATCAAATTTGTGTTAGGTTTTACAAAATTTTCATCAATTATATTTCTGATTAATTTCTCTTTAATTTAATAAGCTAAAACTTACCTACAAATTTCTTACCTGGTTTTTGTTCATAGAAGTTGTCAATTAATATTAGGTTTTTACTGACAGGTATGTTTATCTGAAGCATAACATTACAGAAACGTAAACCTTGATTTCCCACTAGAGCCGCTAAGTTGATTTCTTTGCTTGTCTTGCTTTTTTGAATGCGCTTACCCCACACACACACATTTTTTCAGAGTTTAAGGAGGATTGATCAAAGAAATTAGCTCTCTATGATGCATGTTAGAGTCAACAAACTCCTTTTGATGATATACTCATTCCTTCTTTTGTCTTTAGTGAGTAAACTTTAAGCGTATGCATATCTAGTCAAAACCTCAAGGACTTGCTCACAAGAAAAAAGGAATAAAATTTGGTTAACCCGTAATGGAAGTTGTGGAAATTTTTTTTTTTTTTTTTGGTTTTCAATATTCCTAGTGGTTTACTGTGGTACAAAATCTATATATGTATTTATTTTAATATGTATTTTATTTGTCTTGTTTGCAAAATGGAGTAAATGTTACTTTCTTTTACCCTTTTTACAGGCTGCAGTAAGGTATATGGACCTTCCTGCTTTCTGATTAAGCACTTCAGTGGCCCTTGCTAATGTGGCAATATGTGGTTTGAACTTCAATTGGAAGCTTTGGGCATATCTTTGCCTTTCAACTTGTAAGTAAATGTTATTCTTTGCTCTTCTTTTTGGAATCTTTTATACTACATTTTTGGTTAAAATTCTTAATTGCTACTTGGAAAGCAAAACCCAAGTAGCAATTATTGTCCATTCATTAACAATTATAAAATGGCCTAAGCGTTTGTCTGTGATACTTTTAAAGTCTAATTTCCCTTTGGTTTGGTTTTCTTGAGAATTTTACTGCCCTTCCAATCTGAAGGTGGCTTGGCTTTCACTTGAAGGGAGGAATTTGAGAATTATGCCTGACTCTAGCGTTATATATCCTAAGTAACAGACTAAGAGGTGGAATTTTCTTTTTCCAGCTTTAATTTTGTATCAATTCTTAAAGAGTTACTGATACTTTCTGATTCTTTTGGACCAATAGGTAACCAGGCAAGGGGAAGTTCGTATACTTGGTCGTTTAGAAGTTAAAGTATCTTAAACTTCTATTATTGTTGGGGTGGACGTTGGTAAAAGTTCGCCTCCACATTCCTTATTCCTTAGTACCGGATGATAAGACACTAATTTCTGTCTTTCAAAAGTTCCTTTAAGAAATTCAAAGAATTGCTGCACCCACTAATTTTGTCAGCAGAAAACTTTAATACATGAAAGTAGTTGAAGCAAATTGTAAAAGAATATTACAACCACATTGGTAATCCACGTACCTTTTAATTGCTATTACTGAGGACAGATTCTTTTAATCTGAAACATGCATATAAGGAAATATAGCTTATTCCTAGATGATACATTCTATGCACAATTTTCACAATTTGAATCTGAATCTATACCGTGTAAATTTTTATCCGTGTATTAAGTTCCATACTTGTGTGCATGGTTTTCTTAGTTCTTGGTGCACATAAGGAAATCTTGATGGTGACATGCTGTATAAAGCTCTTTCTATCTACTCCCTTCAAAAGTTAAAACCTTTATTCAACTGGCGCCATTCTTGACTGTCACCCAACCATCCTTGTACTACACCATTTCCATTGTTGTATAGTCTGTCAGGTAATGACGAAAAGTTGGTTAATACTTCCCTTTCATTGATTAAAATATAAAAATTGTTAATCTACCGGAACAAATGAAATGATTTGTACACTTTTTGTATGGTCATTTAGTATGATATTAGAGATGAATAAACTATCAACCATATGGATAATCAGTGCAACCTGCTTTCCTATTTCTGTGTATTTTATCATCAAGAACCAAATATAGCTTCTAGGTCATATATTAGACTTTTCTAAGTTGTCTCTGGACTCTCTACATCCTACTTAATTTATTTGGATGCCAACTTGACGGTACAAATGACAAGGGAATTTCAGTTTTTTCTTATTGGACATCCATGGGAAATCTTATTCGTGCTTGCCTTGACAGAAAAATAAAATACAAGTTCAAACAAATGCAAGGCTTAAACTAATTGATATTAAGATTGAATCTACATCAAGGCTATTTTATCCCGTTTATTTATTTAAATGTCATTGTCGTTGTGTAGAATGCATAGAATTTAAATATGTCATTGTCATTGTGTAGAATGCATAGAATTTAGCTTATGAGGCATGCGTTTATACAGTTTTACCCTAATTCTTTGTCAGGTTCATGCTTGGCAACTGTTCACAACGAGGGAATTCTAGTGCTGAATTTAGAAGAAAGACGGTACTTCTCAATTTGTACTACTGAATATGATGATTCTTTTGATAATCCAAGTTTATTGGTTATTTTCCTTATAAGTTGTTTCATGACTAAAATACCTTGGTTTGCCTTTGAAACCAGCTCGCGAACAAGCTAAACAGCATATTTCAATAAAATCTAGTCCACAAAATTTCACTTTTTTCAAAAGAAAGGTGGGTGGGAAAGGAAGAAAATTATTTTCAGTATGTTAAATCGAAGAGAAATACTCTTGACTAAGATTCTATTTTCTCATACTTTTCCACACAGCCTTTGGACAGCACTCACAAATTAGAAAAAGAAAGCTAAAAGAGAAAGCTGCCTACCATTAAGGGGTCTATACTCTACAAAGCACACCCACCTAATCAAACTTTTTCTTCATTTTGTTACTTTTCACAAGTTTTTCTTTCTTTTTCTTTGTTGGCCTTTGTTTTAGATTCTATGCACACTCATTTGACACGCTCTTGGAGGCACCTAAAAACAAAAAGACCTTTCTCTTTCCTCTAAAGCCTGGGAACTCGTGCAATCAATTTCAAGAGCGTCTTTTCCATCACTCTTGAAACATATAACATAGGCTGGACCATCCATTTTGCTCTTTTGGAAATGGGGTTCGGCCTCTTACAAGAAAGCCCATGTTATCGGCACCATATTTGAATTTAATAAGATTCAGAATTAAGCTAATTAGGTGTTTTTCTCTTTCCCTGTTAAGGTTTAGATTCATGCATGGGTAACTATTAGTACTGTTGAGTTCTATTTTCATGACAGTATAAGGATAGCAAAGAGTCCCCATTATAGCATCCCCAATTGACTTCTTTTATTGCCGCAAGTTTTGCTACCCACTTGTGTTCCCATTCTCAGGTTCGTTCTTTTGGAGATATTTTAGACTATATATACATATATATAGTTATGATTTTAAAAAGTGATTAGGAAAATCAAATAGAGATTAGGATTTAATAACCGTACTGTCGCTTCTATATGATTGTGTTGTGGGCCCTGCTTTAGCTGGCTTCAGGTAAGAAAAAGTAGAAATTCATAGATTTAGGTAGCTGGAGATTTGGAAGGCTTTTGGTTCACGACGTGTTAAATCTTTTTAAGCCAGGAGTGGAAATAGACTTTGGAAAGTACAGTACAACTTTGTATACTGTTCGAGTTTGTCTTGGTCAGGCTTGCTTTCTAGCTCCATCTTTTAATATAATAGTAAATTAAGATCATGCATTCCACATTGGAGTAAATCATTATCAAGTCAAATATATTTTGGGTTAATGGTTGTCCTAGATTTTGTCTTTGTATTTTTCAAAAACAAATATGCTTAAGGGTTGATCAAGTTTTGTTGAGTAGCACAATTAGATCAGGGTTGGAGAATTGTGGGAATTTAGACACTCGTAGCGCGTGCTGATACGTTGTATATATGTATTCTACTATTCCATCACATTGGTCTTCTTGGTATATTAGGAGGCTTTCCTTCCGCAAAGGTTTTAAAGATGGCCAAATCTTTGGAAGACTTCATTATCAGTTACTTCTTTAAGGAAAACTGTCTTCTTTAGGTTTCTTCCGAGAGTTTTATGCACCAAATAAAGAAGCAAACATGGTTGCAAGTTCTCATTAGTGGTCATTTATGAGAATAGAAGATTATAGAATAGACAAGTCGACAATGGCTTGAATAAGTTAGTGGAACTGGGTAATATTGGGTTACTAGAGGCTTAAAAGATTGAAATGAATTCACGCTTTAATATCAGGGCTAGAGAGGGTCTATCTGGATTTCCTAGCAAGTGATCTGTCTTGTAGCCAATCTCAAAACAAGTGAGTCAATAAGCCTTGTATCTACGAACTCAAAAGAAGTCATTCTCAAAACAAGTGAGTCGATAAGGCTTGTATCCACTAACTCAAAAAAATAGGATTTTGACTTTCACTTAGGCCGTTAAATTTTCTCGTAGTATCAATAGATTTTTTAAGTATTCTAGAATTATACGAATAAACCATACCCTTCTCTTATAAACCCCTTTATCTAGGAAAAACGTCCCAAAGCTGTAGAAGTCTTACCAATAAGCCAATTCGCGAAATTTGTAAGGTCCGTGCTACCAAGAGAAGCACATTAGAAATCACGTTTCAGAAAAATAATTCCTTTGAATTGAGGATAAAAGATAAACGGTCCAGATGGGTTCATCATATCATATCGGCCATCTTCACATCTTGATGACGACTTTTGTCTGATCTGCTTTCCTGTACACGTAGCGCCTCTCCAGTTCTGTATTTTTCTCTGAGGTCTACGATTCCCCACATGCCTATTCTCATATGTGGGGGCGGGGCTATGTTGAAAACTGGGGGAACCCAACTCACACGTGTTTGTTGTCATTAAAATAATTAAGAGGACCCCACTTTTTGTTCACACACAAAAGCAACTAAAACTTCTTGGTGGTGGCCACTGGCTGGAGAGCAGGGTGTGAATCTATATAGTCGTGTCTTATTTAACTTATTCAAATTGTATTGTTAATATGTTAATTTATGTATCACTTGTACTTGTTTAATGAAAATGACACACAGATGGTGTGTAGATTGATAGTTTAAAATTTATATAAATAGTATAATTATTAGTTTACTTGATTTTTTTAATTAAGATTTATTATAGCAAGACTAATTAATTTATTATCTTTATATTTTTTATTTTATCTATAAGAAATTTATGAAAAAATATTTTTTTGAAAATAATTATTTAATATAATTTATTAAAAAATTACTTAATCGTGTATCAATTTCGTGTCAAATAAATTTAACTAATTATACGAGTTTCGAGTCGTGTTGTCCTATATTGCCTCTCTTATGAAGAGGTGGGGCACGGAACTGTTATGATTAACAAACTACAGCTCAAATCCAACCTCCGCCTGCCTATCATAGCGGCTTTGGATGTAGAGAGTGCTTATATAACTTACAAGAGATTTTTCTATTTTCTTCATTTTTGGGAAATATTGAAAGCTGTTATACATTCTAGTGTAAATTGAATATACAGGAAAATTTTTGGGCCTGCCAGAAATTCACATACTTGCTCTGCCACAAAATCTAGGCAACTGGGTTGGTCCTGATTTGATTTAATAATAGAGTCATTTCAACCCTACGAATAGCATTGAAGTGGAGCAATTTTTGTTCTTAGTTGTCAATTTTGGCCGAACTTGATTTAGCTTATCAATCTTAGTTTCCTGGCATGGTTGAACCATTTCATGTGGTTTATACGCTGTCCAAGTGGTACTGGTATTAGGAATGACATCAACTTCATAGGTCATATAATATACATATATATTGATAGACAAAAAAACAATCTGGGTAGTTTTCAAACTAAGTAATTTCATTATTGTTATGACTCTTGGATCGATTTGTGTTTGGTTCATGTACTGTTGCTTTATTTTATTTTTTTTTTTTTTTGTGGGGGGTCTGATAATTGAGTTGAATAGCATACATAGAAAATTGGATTTGTGATTTATGCTTAAGCTTTTTTATATGGATAGGAAGATTATGGGGGGTTGTCAGTTCACTAGTATTTGTAGGTGGTGGGCCAACTTGGCCGACCTTAGCTTCTGGCTTCATAAGCACAATGAGTTACAAGTTCGTCATTTGATTCCTTGTGATTGGGAAGTACCAGTTCGAACAAATAAGTGAAAATTTTCAAATGATGAAATGACAGAATGTTCCACTTTTGTGAATTTAGTTCCACTTAGAAGAAAGAAAAAAAGAGAGCTTGCAATCATGCAGATTTTGTATTTATTTGCAACCTAGTGAAAGTAGTTCAAACAAGTTAGTAGCCCAAAAAGGGAGATCTCTCAAATCTTTTTTTTTTTTTTTTCGGTTGGACTTTCTTGCACTATTTTTGCTTCATAATTTATCAGTTTTCTAAAGGAAGAGAGAAAAAAATAGACAGAAAAATGTTAGGCATATAGGCCAAGATGATAAAGTTTTCTGATAAAGGTTTTGTGATTGAATTCTACCATCTTTTTTTCCGTTGAGCCGTGTGTTATAGAAAATGCACCACCATATTCCGACAGGCATATTTTTACCAACCCACTCGATGTGTCAATGATACTATAAGGCGTGGAAGATCTCTCAAAAAGAGAAAGGGGAAATAGTTTTTTTTTTTTTTCCTTTTATTAGCTTGGAAATCATACGTGTGTTTGTTTTCTTTGTTTTTATCCATATTTTTCTTGTTTTATTTACTTTTTCTACGCTTGATATATTAATTATGTCGGTTTGCCTCTCACTGTAATAGGTTTGAGCTGATTGTGATAAGTATTGAACCGATTTCAGAAGATACAAATGTTTTTTACCCGTCTTTTTTTAAAAAAAAAAAATTGATGCGAGGATATCAGTTCTTATCCCATCTTTTACAGCTCCTTCATATGCCATGTGAGTTGTCATATGAGAGTGTGCAATCAATCATATGAGACTACAGATTTGCAATGCACCATTTATAAAACTTTGCACGTCCGAAAAATATGGAAGTTTTATTTCAATTATTTGTTTATTTTAACTTAAACCGATTAGGTACATTTTTCTTTCTACCGAGGTTTGGCGAGAAAAGTCTTTCTGGTTTGTTACCCTTTATGGGCAGACTTAAATTTCTATATTCCTTTTTGTTTTTAGAACATTTTGAGTAGGTTGATGCACTGGATGTTTCATTAAGATTCAAATTTAATTGAAATCTGTGCCTAATCAGTAACCACATCTCATGTTGTATGTTGAGGTTTAAGGTCTGTATTAATCGAATCCCCACCCTATAATAATAAAAATAAATAAGTAAATAAAACACTACTATAGTTGAGATGTCGGTAATTTATCTTAATACAGTTCCAATATTTCTCTTTGGTTAGAAAAGTGATTTCGTTTTTCAACCGAGCAAACCATACGTTTCAAACCTAAAGCCGTGAAGTAACTAGTATGAACATCTGTAACTTGTACGGCGCCAATGCATTTCTTAAGGAAGAGGAGAATCATCCATAAGCATATGTGGCTTATAATTTAATTAGTTTGTTCTATTTTCTTGCTTGAACTTCGATTTGAATCCATTTTCATGACTTTTTAGTGCATATTTTTTTCATTAAATACTCCCAAATTAATGCTTAACTGAAGAAATTATGTTCTTTGCTGTGTTTGTAAATTATTGAACGAGTGGTAAAGTGATAAATTGATAATATTTATGGGATATATGTGCAACAATGTCATTTATTCTTTAAACAAATCTATTTATCTCATTCTTGTGATTATCTTATAGTAAAGAAAGCAAAGGTTCATAAAATGGCATAATATTAAGATCTGATTTAAATGCATAATTGTGCTTCATTTTTACAAATTTCACGAAAATAGGTTTACCAGACTTTGTAACTAATTAATTTGAGGAAAGGAATACTACCCAAAATCCTAATTTATGTAGAACATTTTTATTTTGCAACGTAATTGTCTCATGATATCTCATACCTACCTATCTGCCATCTATACTTGGCTCATAAATTTCGGATAGGTATTGCAAAAATAAGCATATGATATATTTCCATTAGGCTTCAAATATCTTTTGTTTAGTAATTTATATATAGTCGTTCCTTTGCCACTTCTTGTCTTAAATACTCGTAGTTCGTCGATCCAACTACTCTCACATTCTCATCTTCCCAATGTTTAGAGAAGAAAACTCTACAAATATATACAAATACAATGTGCACAATTACGTGAGATTTCTTCGTTAAAAATGTAAAAATGACTACGTAAGAAAATTTATGCTAAGATCATGAATGAAGTTTAGAATTTGATAGATATTCAGACAAATGAATATTGGAATGTTTGCCAACACTTTCTTTGGAAAGATTTCTTTAAACAACTTGAAAACCTCAACCACTATTTTATTTCATTTTTAGAAATTTAAGATTCTGTAAGGAAATATCTTTAGTTTTTCTTACCAGAAATACTTATGTACTTGAAAGAAAAAAAGCAAAAATTGTACCTTAATCATGCACTGAAAGAGAGGTAGGAAGGAAAAGACTGGTCCGGTAGAATAGGAATCTGGTGCACCCAACCAAAACTAATTGCCAAAAACCAAAATTATTATTTCGAAAAAAAATAAATAAATAAAGCCGCAAAAACTATCGGACAGAAACTTTTAAAATCGCCGATAAATCGCACCGACCACGCCGTAGTGCGGGCATGATACGCTGATGCAGCCGAAGCCGAGCCGCAATACGCCGAGCCGTAGTATTCCCTATTTCTCACTTTTCCACAACGAACGTTAAAAAGTCTCCCTAATTAAACGGTCGAAAACGGGAAAGTCCACCGGCTATAGCCGGTTACAAAAAATTGCATTTGGGTTGAATTTTGGGTTCATTTCATTTGAAAAAAACGAAAAGAGCTGGAGTCTACCTAACCTTAGTCAGATTTTAACCCTATATCTGACCCAAGTTGGTTTATTTAAAGAGAGAGAAAGTAAAGCCAGCTGGGTTGTGAACTGGTTCACTGACCTTTCCATTCTCAAACCAGACTCCTCTCTCTCTCTCACTCTCTCACATCTTTAATCAATCTTTGATTTTCGATTGTGGATGAACAGGCATAGACTATACTGTCTTCACAACTAGCTTCTAAAACTGATTGAGTAATGATGTAGAGAGAGAAAATTTGTAGTAGGAGAAATCTTTGATTGAATATTTCTGTGTTTTGTTCTTCTTCCTTTTTTTTTTCCCCCGCTTAGCTTATTGGGTTTCTTTTGCTTTTGGGGATTTTGCTTTGTTTTTTTTTTTTCCTTTGATGGGTTCAGAGGTGGTAGAAGTATTGAGAAAAGAGAGAGATGGGAAAATGGAGAGAGGTAATCCGTTGTTGTACAGTAGTATCATTCACCACCACCACTACTACTACTACTACCACTGTACAAGCTGGTCTTGTTTCAGAGTACAAAGGACATGCTCTTCTTCGTCTTTATCCATTGCTGCTTGCTTAAAGTGAACAAAACACAGAGAACCGAGTCCTAAAATCTGCTTAAGATCTAAAAAGATCCACTCAAAGAACGCAAATTTAAGTCCTTAAAAGAAAGAAAGCTTTTGATCTAATAAGATCAATCTGTTTCACAACTTCTTTTGAGATCTTTTTTCTCCTCATCAGTCATGAAGAGGCTTAGCAGCTCTGAGTCTCTGGGTGCTCTAATGTCTGTCTGCCCAACTACAGGTTCTTAACAAAGAATCCCATTTAACTCCTTTATTTACTTTTTCTTATACCATATTTCTTAGATTCAGACATGCCCATTAGAACCTTTAAAACCCCTTTTCTGTTTTTTCCTCATTTTTTTTTTCTTGGTCTAGTATTAGTACAATTTTTTTTCTTTATTTTCTTGAACTTTTCAAAAAAACAAAGATCGATTTACTAATCACATGTCTTTATTTATTCATTTTTTTAGAGGAACACAGCCCGAGCAGCCATGTTTATGGTAGAGATTTCAGGTCCATGTTGGACGGCTTAGACGAAGAAGGTTGTGTTGAAGAATCTGGCCATGTCTCGGAGAAGAAAAGGCGATTAAGCGTTGACCAAGTCAAGGCTTTGGAGAAGAACTTTGAGGTGGAGAACAAGCTTGAACCTGAGAGGAAAGTTAAGCTTGCCCAAGAACTTGGTCTCCAACCTAGACAAGTAGCCGTTTGGTTCCAAAACCGCCGAGCGCGATGGAAAACCAAGCAATTGGAACGAGACTACAGCCTTCTTAAAGCTAATTACGATGCTTTAAAGCTCAACTATGATGCCCTTAAACATGACAACGAAGCCCTCCTTAAAGAGGTACCAATGAGTACTTTATCATATACAATTCTTTCCTTTGATATATATACTCAAGTGATATAAGCTCTGGTTTTTCTGAATTTGGTGGATCTGAATATTTTATAGATAAGGGAACTGAAATCCAAGCTCCAAGATGAGAACTCAGAGAGCAATCTCTCAGTCAAAGAAGAGCTAATTATGGGACCAACCGAGTCCGATAATAAGCTCACATGGATTGATGCTGCTGCTGCTGCTGCTGCTGCTGCTCCTCCTCCTCCTCCTGATCATAATCATCATCTTCCTCCATCTGAGGAGTCCAAAGTACTAAACTACGACGAGGGTTTAAACGACACCAATAATGGCGTCGTTTTAGAGGTCGTCTCCATGTTCCCGGATTTCAAAGACGGTGCTTCGGACAGCGACTCCAGCGCGATACTCAACGAAGATGTTCATAACCACCACAGCAACAATAACAGTAACAGTCCCAACAACAATGGGGCCATTTCTTCAACTGGGGTTCTCCAGAACCTGATGATGTCGTCGCCGTCTTCGCCACCAGCTCCGTCGACTTCGCTCACCTTCAACGGCTCGTCCTCGTCGTCGCGGCTGTCGTCTTCGTCGTTGAACTGCTTCCAGTTCCAGAAAGCGGCGCCGTTTCAGCCGCAGTTCGTGAAGATTGAGGAGCACAACTTCTTCGCCGAAGAGGCCTGTAACTTCTTCAACGACGACCAAGCTCCAACCCTTCAGTGGTACTGCTCTGATCAGTGGAATTAATTTTTTTTTAAAAAAAAAAATAAAAGGAAGAATCCTCAAGTGAACTGATCAGGAATTCAGAGCCTTTCCGAGAAGTGTAAAAAAAAAAAAAATAGGAAGTGGGATTTAATGTTGTAAATTATGTTTTGAATCTCACGCTCGTTCGTTCGTCCTCGAGTCTTCTTCCATGGTTGAAAGTGAAAGCTCGGAGAGCTGAAAGAGATGAGACTATGGAGAGGCCCAATGGAAAAATATGGTACGGAGAAGTCGGAGCTGGTCCAGAAGAGAGAGATAAGGGGGGTGCTCACGTGGGGGTTCGGTGGAAGGTGACGACTAAGGTTTTTCACCTAGCCGTGCGGGAATATGATTAGCTCGTAATTAAAGTTTCATCATCTGTAAAAAGAGGGGGAAAAAAAAAAAGCCATCGTTCATGGAGAGGAGCAGAATGAGTTCCTGTAATGGAGAAAAATAATCGAATTCTCGCTTCATCTTTTTTTTTTTTTTACTTTTTCAATTAATGTTGTTTTTTGTTCAATGGGCAAATTTATTATTTATTACTTAAGCTCATGACAATTAGGAGAAAAGGTAACTGATCAAGTAAAACGGTGAGTTTCAGTCGTTCTTTTTTATTTTGAAAATATTTGCTTGCAAAAAAAAATATTTTTTTGGTAAC
>JXTB01000415.1:228984-242546 GCA_002914805.1 Parasponia andersonii
ACTGATATGGGCCTCGATACTCCTCTCTCGGCCTTCCCTGCTAGACCTATAAATACATACAAATATATAGTTTATTATTTAATGGCTATAAAGGACAATTGGCTTATAATATGAATCTGGATGACATGGGGTGTATGGTGGGAAGGGATTTTCTCTTGTATTGAACATTATTATTATTATTATATGTAAAAGAAAACGAAAGACAATCAAGGCATTTGATGTCGATAATTGGGTGGTTTGGGAATCCTAAGATATGATCTAGAAATGTAGGTTCCCTACATCTTTTGGGGTGGTTGCCTTTTAAGTTCATTGTCTCTCCACGTATTACCTTCTAGATTAAATGGTTGTGTGCACTCGTCAGTCGTCAGAAATCCAAATGCTAAGAAGAACGGCGGTCCATATAATTAGCTATCGTTGATTTTTCATTTTCAAATTGATTGATATATATTATTCAATCATTTAGAAGAAAGAGAATCCTGTTGAACATTTTAATATATAAATATATAGAGGTCAGAGAAAGCATCAAATTTTGGCTTTCATTGTTATAATGAAGACTTCATCGAGATAATTAAGTCTCTATTATCTAGCTATAGGTTGGTTCAATAACCACTAACTAGGCTATAGTATATTTTATCATGCTTATATACAATGAATAATTACCTTTTAATACTTATCGAACAATTACATATTTTGTCTATTTATATATGCACTTATAGGTACTTATATATAATAATATGCATAATCTTCTTTACATGATTCACGACTATTAATGAAACCAAGTACAATTCCTTAGGACAACAATATTAAAACTTCTTCCATTAACATGACAAATCTGAAAACGATCACTCTCAACAAATAAAATAAAGAATGGTTTTTCATTTTAGCGTTACTGAATGTGGCATTATTTTGATGAAAGAATGAAATTAGCAATAAAAATAGAATGGAGTGAACGATGAAGGGTTGGAATCGATAACCGAAATCAAGATTATTACATAATTTTGTTAATTGGTAGAATCGAATGGATCAGTACTAGAAATTATTTTGACAACAACTATATATGCATAACTCTAATCTTCTATTTATGCCATAATTAACCATTTCGATATTTGGATGGAATATAATTAGTCCATTAGAATGTCTAATTTATATACTAAAGTTAATTTAGTCAGTGTTCTTATTTTGGTAGATATCAGGAAGCGCATGCTTGCTACTTTATTACCTAACATTTAAAATCATATAGAAACATATGCTACATCAAATACACGCATCAAGTACCATATATAGGACTATATAAAAAGAAAAAAAGTAAAAAGTAAAAAGAAAAAGAGTACCTTATACGGGACGTCAAAATCAATTTCTTTTTCTTTTTTGTTTTTTTTTTTTTTTGAAAAAGTGAATGTCGACTTAATGAAATTGAACTATGAAATATCTAAACCATCTTATTATTTTCTTTTCATAAATGTAGATATACTCATGTATATGAGTATTGCCGAAAGGGGATTTTTCACCAAACAATTTGTCAATTTCTTTCATTGCCATATGGCAATTTAGTATAAATTTGCACATTATCCAAAACAAATGTGACTGGCAACATGGAAAAGCGAATTCCAGGGTAGAAACACTTTCCAAGCTAATTGAGGCTAGCTAATTAATCTAGAATTTTTGAAAATGTATAAAAAAAAAATAGTTCAAATTCTAATCAAACCAATTTATGTAAAAATTTCGTAATAAAATTTATTTTTAGTCTCCAATAAAGAGCGTATAAGATGTGATTTAGGTCTATGGCTTTGATTAAAATAAAATTCTGTTCACAATTAAAACCTTTGGTTTAATGTAATTCTATTTTTATTTTCTTTCAAATTTTTTGATTTAAGTATTATTTTATTTATTTTGTTATTTTGTAATAATGATAAGGAGGATAATTTTGATTTTTAATACCATGAGTTACTCAAAACAATATGAGGAGGGTATAAATTTTTAAAAATTCGAAATATAGGAATGTAATTTTACAGCTGCCAAAATTTATGCTTAAAATTGTTTTTTCTTTTTTCTTTTTGAATAAAGTTATGATTTTTCATTTAATCGAACTATATAAAATCACGGTCAATTTTCACAGTAATAGGTAGTGGCGTGTACGTACTAACGTCTGATGGAGACAGTAGTGGGGTCGATAACTTCGGAAAGTTAAGGGCAACGTGGCACTTGAGGACAAAAACCCACAAGACTGACTGACAATACTTTGTAATTTTATTATGTTAAAATATTTTGGCGTGTGCATGAGGACAGGTTTTAATTACCCCACTATCGATCCCTCTCTCAATCACACGGTCAATTTCTTTGACTTCCTTAGCATACTTTAACGTGGGACCTACATGTTTATGTCACTTCCATTGGCTTTTGACGACCACTCATATTTTTACACGTATGCGTCACCCTTTTCTAATTTTTTTCACTGTTTTGTTTTCGGGGTATACATCAGTTCAATACCTCTTTCGTGTATGTAATCCGCAGGACCGTATTCAATACAAAGCCACCACGTATAGTACCTGCATTTAATTCTTTCTTATAAATAAATAAATATATATATTTTACCATCTAAGCATGGATTGTGATAAGCTGCTGCTCTTTAGATTAATTAATCCATAATATTTGAGATATTAATTTTTATAACAAATTTTTAATATTAATATATGTGATATATATTTTGTCCTCACCTAATTAATGATAATGTTTAATATATTTATGGTAAGTTTTAACACATCAATTTAGCTGTGCATATTTACCTGTGCATATGTATTGACACAATAAAGTACAAAAATTAAGATATAACAGTGTCTAAGTAGATAAATGTGCTCTTTGATTGTGCCATTAATTGAACGAAGCGACTTAAAGTAGAGAGCCATTTGAAAGCGTCAAACATGTATTTATTGTGAATGTAGTGAATATAATCTTTTGCTCGTGCACCATTAATCCCCGATGAGTGTTAGTCATAAGTAGTTTGGATTATATGTAATCGGATTTTTGTATTTATTATTATTTTTTTGCTTAAAAAGAAAGGATAGCTACTATTAATGTAAAGTTCAAATATCTTTTCCTTAATTTGACGACGTCATCTCGATCGGCCAAGAAGAATGATTGATAAATGTAAGAAATTAATCACAAATACGTGGATATATTTATTTTAGATTATAGACGAATTATTTAAGAAGAATTAAAGAAGATAAAAAAAAAAATCAAGGAAAATCTTCAAGGATTTACACACAATTATTTACTGTCTTTCATTATTTTTCTATTGTACGTAACAGGTCCAAAGCCAGCCACCCTAACTTAGACGTTTTCAATACCCTGAAGTAACGGAGCTAAATTATTAAAACCCTAAGCAGTGAATTACATGCGTAACGTTAGTTTAATACGATCAAAGAACTTGTATTAATATGTGAAGATGGGACAAATTATATTCGGAGAAATAAACACTATTTTTATTTCTTTCTAAATTCTTATTAATACTTTTGATGTTATTCTCATACATACAGAATGGGGTGGCCCTTTACTAAAAGTTGTGACGTGTGAATCTTTACCAACTTTATGATGAACCATAGCTAGAGAAGGTATTGAAAATCAATAGTTAGTCCAGTTCGATTTTCTTGTTGAGTTTGTAAAGTGACAATATGATCTAGAAGGTTTTTTTTTTTCCTTTTTTTTTTTTGAAAAAAAATCTGGCTTGAGCCTAACTCACATTTATAATCTGTATTTTTTAAAAAAGAAAAAACTTTTAATCCTATTAGTCTGTTTCAAATTTTGAAATTCATACAGTTTTAATTAATCAATCTATTTGATAAAATAGAAAAGATAATTAAAATAAAAAATTGCACGAGAAAAGTATACATAATAAAGGAGGGACATATTTATTTGTGTACAACACACATATAGTCCAAATGTTTAGATTTAACTATGCATGATTTTTTTCTGAGAGACAAGTGTCGTATTCGTTGGTTAGAAGGAGAGGATCATAATTTATCTTTTTACCATGCGATCCTTAAGATATGTAAACTTAATAAGCCTTCGTCTTTTTTGATTATTAATGACAAGATTGTAACTAATCCAAATCGTATTGCAGCTTATGCCGTTGCCGAATCATTCACCAACTGACTTCTCTATTATTCGAGAGCATGTTCCCATTTTGATTACTAATCATGATAATGCTTACTCGATGAGTCTTCCTCTTGAGCAAGAAATTATAAACATTATTTTTGATATGGATCCTTCTAATGCGTCTGACCCAGATTGCCACACCGGAAGATTTTTCCATAGTTGTTAGCCAATTGTAGGTAATAATTTTGTCTTGGCAGTCCAGGAATTTTTTCGTACCATAAGATGTTTCTTGGTGTTAATTCTAATTTTATAGTCCTTATCTCTAAGGTTACAGAGGCAAATAAGATTAAGCAATTTCGGCATATTGCTTTAGGAAATTTCTTCTTCAAGGTCATCTCTAAGATTCTTGCTACTAGGCTGGGACCTATTAGTTTTCGAATTATCTCTTCGAATCAGTTTGGGTTTGTGCAAGGCAAGCAGATGGGTGATTGTCTTTTAGGAGCATCTGAGTGCTTTAATTCTTTAAGTAATTCGGCTTTCGGTGGCCATGTTGCTTTAAAGATTGACATTCGTAAGGCTTTTGACTCTATTCGTTGGTCCTTTGTTCTGAAGGTTCTCAGGTCCTTTGATTTTTCGCCTACCTTCACTACTTGGGTCTTGGCCATCTTTAGTTCTGCCCATATTTCAGTTCTTCTAGATGGAGTCTCTTACGGTTACTTTTCATGCTCTTGTAGGGTTAGGCAAGGTGATACTTTCTCTTCTATCCTTTTTTGCATTATAGAGGACTTTTTGAGTCGTTACTTAACTTATCTTTTTAGTACAAGAGCTATTGATTCTATCTCTCCATCTCGTAGTAAGAGTGTTTTGACTCACTTTTTATAGACGGGTGATGTTCTTATTTTCTGTTGAGTTTTACCAAGGAACTTTAGAGCTATTCATTCAGCTTTTGAGTTATATGGGTCCCTTTCAGGTCAGCTGATTAATTAGGAGAAGTCTAATATCTATTTTGGTAAGGGAATTTCTCCTACCAGAATTATGGATTTATTTTCTATTTGTGGTATGAAGCGAGGTGGAGAGTCAATGTACTGCTTAGGGGTTCCTTTATTTGTAAGAGCTTCTCATCAGCAGTGGTTGATTCCTTAGATGGATAGTTTACTGGCTCGATTTCGTTGTTGGATGAGATAATCTCTCTCCTTCACTAGTAGAGTTGCTCTGTTAGTTTTGTGATTTATGGTTCACTTCTTCATTCTTTTCATATTTATAGATGGCCCAGTTCTTTGCTAAGTAAAATGACAAAGGTAATTCAGAATTTTATTTAGTTGGATTTTATTCTTTAAAAGAAGTAGGTCCAAGTCTTATGGAAGAAATATTGTCGGCCTAAAGAGGACGGTGGTTTAAGTCTTCATGACTTATCCTTGATCAATAAGGCTCTTCTCAAAAAGTTACTTTAAAGAGTGATGATTGTTGATTCTGATTTATTTTCTTATCTCTGAACACGTTTTTTTAGGAGCAATGAGAATTTTAGATTTTAAATTAAATGATCCATTTGAGTTAGACTTCGCCCTTTGTATCAAGATTTTCGTAAAGAATCTCGTTGGTTGGTCAAAAGACAATCTAAAGTCAAATTTTGGACTGATATTTAGTTAGGTTTCATTCTGTTTAATTTGGTATCTTCTTCTTTATTTCTTGATCCTTATTTGGAGAGTTTGGTTGGGGATTTTTTAACGGATTTGGGTTGGTCTCTTCCTTCTACTTTTACAGATTGTTCTCCAGTAATAGCTGATGTTATTAAGTTAGTTTTGATTTTAGATGATCCGGATTTTTTTTGCTGGATGGGTTCTTTAGATGGTAGGGTTATATATTTTGATTCTTATGTTTCTCTTTCTGATTCTCCAGTCGTTTGGTTTTAGGAAAAGTATATTTGGTCTTCCTTCATCCCTCCTTTAAGGTCGATTTTACTTTGGAGGACTTTTCATGATCAGCTTCCTACTACTTCTTTCTTGATGAAGCGAGGTTTCTATCTTTCGTCTTGTTATTGTTTCTGTCATTCCTCGGTTGAGGACTCGTCACATTTATTCGTTGATTGCCCTTTTGTTATGCAGCTTTGGTCGGTCATGTCCTCTTTATTTCGTATGCCAGTATTTCAAGAGGGTTTTGTGAGAGATTTTTGAAATAGAACTCAACTTTGCTCATTTAGCCCACAACTTCGAGTTTTTTGGAAAGATAGTTTGGTCTCTGTTTTTTGGATTATATGGCATCTTCGAAATTTGACAATTTTTGAAGATAAAAACCCATCTATATCTTCAGCATTTGTTCTTCTATGGCGTTTTATTAGAGAGGCCGAGTCTCTAGTTTCTGGCTCTATGTCTAACTATATGACTGATCTCTTAATTTTATGAGAGTTCTGGATCAAAGATAGGCCTCAAAATGCACCAATCATTGTTGAAGTTATATGGAGACCTACTTTTCTATCCTAGGTCAAGGTCAACATTGACGGTTATACTTATAGCTCACCGAATCCTTCTGGGTATTCAGGAGTGTTTCAAACTCATAGAGGGTTTATTCAAGAATGTTTCTCTATTTCTTTAGGAATTAGTTATACTTTTGAAGAAGAATTAGCAGCGAAAATTTGTGCAATTGATTTCGTTTGGAAATGTGAATGGAAGTATCTTTGGTTAGAGAGTGATTCAGTCTATGTCGTTTCTTTTCTTTTGGCATGTTCTTTTAAAGTTCTTTTCCATTGGATATCAACTTGGTATAGAGCATTAGGGTACATTGGTAATATAGATTTTGTGGTCACTCATATCCATCACAAGGGTAATCGTGTAGCTGATTCTTTAACTTCTCGTGCTTCTTCCTTTATTTGTCCCACTTGATGGTAGTCCGCTCCACCTTTTATTTAATATTTTGTTTACGACGATTATATTGCAAAGCCTAATTATCAATTTCGCTGATTTTTTTTAGAGGTCAAGTTTATGCCCCATTCTGAATTGGTGCATCTTCTTTTTCTTTCTTTTTTAATTTAATTTCACTCGCTCTGTCGAGGTTTATCTAAAAAAGAATTCTTCATTCTTTCCGAGGGTGTAGTATTAATTTCAATTATACATATGGCCAATACATATACAGTTGATAGTTGTATTTTGAAAGAATATAGAAGAAAAAAAAAAGAATCTCTTATATATTACATATATAGCCCTCTCTGTGTGTCTTTTCCGTTTGATAATAAGAAAGTGGTATGCTGACCCAAGTAAGCAAGGTTGGTTAGCCAAGCACGTTATCTTAGTTATAAGGTTTTCAATTCATTTTAGCTAATTTGTCCATTTTATTTAGTAATGTGAAATACTAGTATAGAATATTAATGGTAAGTTAAAAAATCTAAACTACAAATGATGTGGATATAAATCCCTCAAAAAAGAAATGATATGGATATAAATACCTATAATCTATGACATATATATCATTTCTCTTTTTTAGGATAAGCTTTATTAGATCATAAACCTTCAAAACAAAACTTCTTTTAATATCAATTGTACTCCAAGAAATATATATTGGACAGTTGTGTCCCCGGGCGCCATGAATACTTGAGATGTTTGATAATGTACATGCATCTAACAGACAAAGCTAAAAGGCGACTAGGCCTTAGGGAATAATGATGAAGCAATGAATAATATGGAAGTACTTTATTAGCGATGACATGTGGCATATGTATTATACATGTGCATAATGTGGTCCAAAAGGCAACTAATTATAAGCGTCGGACTACTGCATACTTGTTACGATCACGTCAAGATATATGATTAGTGCCAACTTCGTCCACAGAACATCTGGGCATTTTCTCTGTCAACAGAGTGTTTGAATTGAGAATAAGTAGGGAAGATTTTTTTTTAAAGAAAAAAAAAGAAGAGAGAAGAGAGAAGAAGAGAAAGAGAAGTGCTTGCAAATAAATATGATTGTGAAAGCAATCGTAGAGAAGAGAATTATCGGAAGCAAGTATGTATATTACTTTCCATTTAGTTTTGGTTAAATAAAATTTACAGTACATATTTTTTTTATATTAAAAAATAAAAAAAAATAATATTAATGATATATATCTTTTATTAGAAGATGATCTAAGGATTAAAAAAAATAACTATACATAGATAAAAAAAACAAAAAAAACCTACTAAAACTACTAAATTGACTATCATATATATATATATATATATATATATATATATATAGTTGCCAATTCAATAGGTATTTTTTTTCTTTATCTATAGGTAAGTATTTTTTTTTAGCCGTTGGATCACCATCTAATGGTGATCCAATGGCTATTTTTTTTTTTGCCGTTGGATCACCGTTAGATGGTGATACAATGGCTATAATGAAGTGCATGAAAAAACGGGCACCATTAATGTTCTTTCTCTTTCTTATTTTTTACAATAAAAAAATATACATGCTAAATTTTTATTGGCCAAATTGATACCTATGCATAGGTAAAAAAAAAAATATCTACTAGATTGGTGCCCAATATATATATATATATATATATATATATATATATATATATATATATATATATATATAAACATAGTTCCTTTAAAACAAATTGACCTTAATTAAGTTCATATTTATACTATTTCCTTACCACATAAATTCCCTTATATGATATATGTGATTAAAATAAGTAAAGCATGGAACTAGCTAACTAGGTGCATAGTGCAGTTGGTAACGAGAAATTCCTTGGATGACAGATACAACATTTTCTACTTTTGCGACCGCTTCTTCTACATTTATAGTTAAATTAGTTCAATTCATGCTAATGAATATCATATATATATATATATATAATATATCAATCTATTATTAAATAATTATATTTTAAAAAGAATTCATGTGAGAGCCATTATGGCTGTGTGTACCACGTAGTGACATGGCATTAATATTCTATTCTTGTGTGATTCCTAAATCAATGCTATATCGATCATCACCTTCGGTAATTAATATTGAAAGTATTTTTACTTGACAACTAGAAATTAAGTACAGGTAATTAATTAAAGGGAGTAGAGGCTTGGCTTTAACTTTAAGAAATATTAATTGACCATTACCTTAGCAAAACCAGAGAGAAGAGTCTGTTATCAAAAGGTCTAGTAAGTGCCACGATCCTTAATGTTGGACCATTACCTTAGCAAAACCTGATATCAAAAGGTCTAGTAAGTGCCACGATCCTTAATGTTGGAGCAAGTTTCTCACCAGCCGTCCATGTGTCTCAAACTGTTGATGCTGTATTCTCCAACTGCCCACGTGTCCTCGCTGTCCCAAAGTACTCTGAACTCCAAGCAGGGTCGGAAAAGCGGGGGCGGCTACCTGCAAAGACTCTCCGATGCTTAAGTCAGTGGTTTATCTTTGATACAGGGTAGTAAGGAAAAATATTTCAGTATGAGTATATCTTTCTTTCTTGTAAGAGTACATGCCCCTCTCGGGAACACATGGCTCTTATATAAATAGTCCCGAGATTGTGAACCATGCGGGTCTCAATCTCAGGACTAAGTACTTTTCTCCTCAAAATCTTTTTCAGAAGTCACGGGCCGAGATTTCCGTGATCTCCTCTGTATCGTCGTAACCTAATTTTCGCCGCCTCCTACGGCTTGAATCTGTCAGGGGTGAGATTTGGATAAATCGCCGTTCTGTCAGGACGGCTTGCCCCTTGCGCACGCCTACCCAGGATTGCATTAAATGCTCTGTCTGGGTCTGGAATCGTGAGTTACTTTCCATTGTATTCAGGTGGAAGACCCTTGGGGCTTCTGACCCCCTCAACTATCGAGGTAAGGGCCATTGTATTCAGGTGGAAGACCCTCGGGGGTTCCGACCCCCCAGCTGTCAAGGTAAGGGTCGGACTGGGCCGGGCCTGTCCAGGGTCCGTGATGGGCTCGGCCCTAACCTTGGGAAGCCCAATAACTGATTTGGTATCACGTGCGACCCGCGTGACCTTTAGCTAATCACTCTCGACAGCTGTTGGATGGTAGGCCCCGTTTGTGACCTGTTCTTCCAATTAATCGTCCACGTGTTGTATGATTTGGGAACGGGTCCCACAACTGCCCCCATTTCCCTACTTGATGGATTCGTATCTATCAAGTGGGGAAATCATTTATCCGTTCCTCCAATCCGGGGGATGCACGTGGTTCCCCCCTTACTGATGCAGAGGTATACCATCCCATGTTACTAAACCTGTTTGAATTTTGAAATTCCGACTGTTCGGTCTTCCTCATTCTCCCTTTTTCCGGAAAAACTCTTCGGCTTCCCTTCTATAAAAAGCCGCAATTGTGTTCGTTTGCCTCTTTACCAAAATCTTCAATCATTCCAGCCTTATAAAATCCTAGGATTTCCGCTTCTTTCTCCTCTAAAAACTTTCACTCTTCAGTCACGTTTCGGAACAATGGCTTCAAGTCAAACCCAGGAATTGCACCCCGGTATGGATTCAGAGCTGGATTCACTGAGGAGGCAGCTCTGCCTCCCCGGAAGAGTGACGTTGTAACGGGTTGAGGGTCCTGCGGACTGGTACCTTCATCCTTGCGCCCCTGAGGATACCATCGTTCTGGGCAGGAAGCATCTGGACTGGCTGCGATTCCCTCTTCCTCCCCTAATCCACCAATTCTTTGCTTTGACGGGAATCCATCCGATGCAGCTGAATGCAAACGGGATAATGATTCTGATGGGTCTTTCTGCCCTGTCAGTTATCTATAACATGCATATTGACCTGGAGGTGGTCTTTTATGCTTATAAGCTTATCCTCATCCCCAAGAAGGGCTCCTACCCCACCTTCTACCTCCAGCCACTGCCAGGGCGTCACATCTTTTGGGGGTTGCCGCGGTCGGACAAACAATGAGACTCTCACGCCAGGCTATATGCCGTTTGAGGGGCGTGGTACTCCCCTTGGGTGAACAGAGAGCATTTCCAAGTTCCCTCAGTCTTCCTACAGAGTAAGTGTTAAGTCGTGATCTTTGGGTCTGCGCCTTCTCCCGATATTATTGCTCATATTATTTTGTCTTGTGTAACCTCAGCAGAAGAAAATAGGTTTGAGCCACATCTGTCGACAGGACGGCTCAAAGGCCTGGAGGGGATCATAATCTTCGGCTCTCAGGAGGAATGCAGGCACATTCAGGCCGTCCTCAACACCCTAATGATGAACCTGATGCCCAGGATGGTTTCATACATCCTATTCCCCTTAGATACTTGGGTCATCACCAAATATCTGCGGAGTCGACTCGACGCCTCTGCCCTGAATCGATTTCACCGGGATGAAAATGACCGGATCACCACGGCGAGTCAGCAGGTTACGGCTTCAAGCCAATTGGCGGGGACTGATGATCTGGTGGCGCCGTCCAACCACGAGCTCGAGGAGGCCGTGAGGCTTGTGGCCGAGGAGTGCGTCAGGCTCCGCAAGGAAGAAAACGCCGCCCCCAAGAGGGCTAGGGGTAAGTTCATTTTCAAATCTTTGAGTCCTTGTGGGTCGGACTGTGTCCGCGAGCTAATCTCGTTATTTGTTCTTCACAAGTTCTGAGGCGGGCCCGTCGGCTAGCCCCTCACCCGTCAAGGGGGGAGCTGTGGCACCTAAAGCTCACGCCAAGGCACCCACTGGCCAGCGCCTCGTGGTGCTTTCAAGAGGAGAAAAGCCAGCGGTCCCCCGCTCTGACGCAGGTGGATCTCCATCCGGGGGACCGTCTGCAACCCGAATCGTGTGCGGGGAAGAGACAGCGCCGAGTCCGGCTGGGGGGTCTGCTGCAGTGATCTCGCCCACCCCTGACTCCGGTTCGAAATCGAGTGCTGTTAGCCTCGATGGAGAGATCGCCGAGCTCAGTGGAGGAGCTCCGAGATTGAAATCCAGACTATCCTCCCCTCCCCCGGTCCTACAAAGCAGCAACGCGAGGTCGGCTCGTCCAACGAGGAAGAGGGCCGGGTGGAGAAGAGGGGCAGGGTCGCCCCCTCGTCTGGCAGTGACGACGATGGGGCGACGCTGACCCTTCTAAGGAGAAAACGGTCAGCACGCAGTGGCCTGCCCAGAGGAGGCGCACCACCTCCCACCGTGGCCAATGGCGTTTCTGATGGCGCCGGACTTCCCTCAGTCCCTATCGCCATTGCTTTGGAGGCGTGCTCGGTGGGCGGAGAGGGTGCCCTTACGGCCAGCAGGGCGGGGCCGTGTTCCCCGGGTGTGGGCGATACCCGAAAGGAGGGTCCAGCCACAGAGCCGGAGCTGGAGGCACTCACGTCGGAGAATGTCGAGCTCGTCACCACCCGCACCTTCGCGTAGGTATGTTACACTTGGTTACTTCTATGTTTTTCAACATCTTTGCTAAATGCTGACTCCCCCTTTGTTGTTTAACTTGTAGCTGTCTGCTATCCAGTCCTTCTGCTCTTCTCGCGTCAGGGATCTGACCAACGAACTGAGTTTCTGTTCTGCACTGTCCGAGCACAACGAGGCCGCCCTCGCCGAATTGAGGTCTGACTTTGATATATACCGGAGCCTCGAGGAGGCGAGAGTCAGCAGCGCGGTGGCTCATGCTCTGAGTGTCGAGAGGACCAGATGCGAGGAGCTGGCTGCGAGACTGGCTCAGGCGGAGGCTGACAAACTTGCCCAATCCGAAGCCGCCAGACTGGCCCAGGGCGAGCTGAAAATCAAGGAGCAAGAGCTACAGAGTGCAGGGGCAAAGATAGGATTGGCCTTCATTACTCGTGACCAGGCTGTTGAGGACGCCAAGGAAGCGAGAAACGCTGAGGCGGCAGCCAAGCTAGAGGCCCGCGTTCTGCAACACAGACTTAACCGGTCCCATGAGGTAAACCGATATCTCTTTTTGGACCACAAAAATCTGATGGGTGCTCAGGTGGAGATGTCTCGTAAACACTGCGAGGATCTCGCTGGTATTAACTCTTTATTGGTCGACTTATTGCAGCGACAGGCGGAGCTCAAGTTGGCGGTGCTGAAGGATAGGCTGGCGGACGTGGAGAAATTAAAGACAAGGTACCAGAGGCAGGTGGACGTCCTTTCTGCAGAAAGCTACAAGTCTGGCTGGGAGAATAGAGAGTTTGAAAACCACACTGAGGTGGTGACGCCAGACCAATTTGACGATCAGAAAGGCGTCAAGAGGGACCATTACTCCGTTAAGCACTATATGCAGCAGCTCGGGGACGAGATCAGTATCACGTACCCAGCCGACGTGCTGGAGATGCTTGCCACGGAAAAGGACGGGCCCTCTATATCTGCTCCTGGTGCCATAGAGCTTGTCACCGCTCCTGGTCCACCAGATCGAACTCCAGAAGCCCTTGATATTCAGCCTAGCCTTGGGGTCTCAACTGGTGAAGGGTCTGGCGCGGTCATTGTATCTAGTGACAAATCTGACCCTGCCACGTCACCCTCCACCGGGGCCGGTCCAAGCACTGGGATTGGCCGCGCTCCCATGGACGGAGGTAACTAGGGTCTCTAACTTTGTACATTT
>JXTB01000415.1:244114-271742 GCA_002914805.1 Parasponia andersonii
GGTCGTCGACGAGCAACGTGAGTCCCATAGCGCGAGCATTTTTGAGGTCTGCTGGCAAGATTTTGTTGCGCAGCAGTTTCCTCTTCACACGTTCTCTCGGGTCGTCGACGAGCGACGTGAGTCCCATAATGCGAGCATTTTTGAGGTCTACTGGCAAGATTTTGTTGCGCAGTAGTTTCCTCTTCGCACATTTTCTCGGGTCATCGACGAGCGACGTGAGTCCCATAGTGCGAGCATTTTTGAGGTCTGCTGGCAAGATTTTGTTGCGCAGCAGTTTCCTCTTCGCACGTTTTCTCGGGTCGTCGACGAGCGACGTGAGTCCCATAGTGCGAGCATTGATTGAGCGAATAGTGCGTATGGTCCGCAACTGTGGAAGGCTCTTTTCCGTGGCAATCTGGTAGTATTTTTAGCCTGCGCAAACAAAACGTTGGGTCTGCCACTATGGGCAGACCCTCTTCCGTAGCAGCCCAGTATCTTTTGCCCGCGCACCTGAAGCGTCGGGTCTGTCAGTGAGGGCAGGCCCTTTTCCGGAAGACCTTAACCTGTTCCGGAGTTAAGTTTTATAATAATATGAACGCTCATACGGGTCTCATGCATGAGTAGTGTGTGGGGTCTGCCGCTGTGGGCAGACCCCAAAGATAAATCTATGTGAAAAAAGAGAACATGTCCTGTTTAAGATTTAGGCTTTTCAACAACATAGGCATTCACATGGTCTTACATCATATGTATTTGCCTTACACGTGATACTTTTTTAAGTGCTGAGCGTTCCACGTGTTCGGCATATTTTTTCCCGTTTTGAGTTCCTTCAAGACATACGCACCATTGTCGAGCGCTTTGATTACCTCATAGGGTCCGATCCAATTGGAGTCCAGTTTCGAGGAATTCCCTGTTCTAGCTTTTAGGACCCAATGCCCGGCGTTAAATCTTCAGGCACTAACCTTTTTCGCATAGTAGGACCTAGCCTGCTGGTGGTACGAAACCAGGTGGACCAAGGCCATGTTTCTCATTTCTTCTAGGAGGTCTGTGTTGCGGCTTAACTGGCACTCGTTTAGGGGGGCATCTTTTACCACTTCGGAGCGGAGGGTCGAGAGGCCGACCTCAGTCGGGATCACAGCCTCTGATCCATAGACCATGGTGAACGGTGTTCTCCCAGTAGACCTCCACTCTGTGGTTCGATGGGCCCACACAACAGCCGGTAGCTCTTCTAACCACTTGCCTTTAGCTTCCTGCAAGTTCTTCTTGATGTTGCTGAATATGACTTTATTCGTCGCCTCTGCTTGACCGTTCCCCTGAGGGTAGTTCACGGAAGAAAAACTGAGCCTTATATCATACAGCTCGCACAACTCCTTGAGCTTGGCATTTTAGAACTGCGTGCCATGGTCGGCGTGTATCTCTTTCGGGATCCCGAATCGGCAGATTATGTTCTTCTAGATGAAGTTAATCGTATCTGCCTTATTCACTGTCGTGTAAGCTTCGGCCTCTACCCACTTGATGAAGTAGTCCATGGCCAGCAGGACGTATCTCTTTCCTCCTGGACTTCTGGGGAGCTCTCCGATGATATCCAGACCCCACTTGGCAAACGGCCAAGGAGTTATTTTCGAATGAAGAATCTCTGCAGGCTGACGTTTCATCGGAGCAAACTTCTGGCATTTATCACATTTTTTTACGAATTCGCCAGCCTCCGCCATCATGTATGGCCAAAAGTATCTGGCCGTTAGAGTCTTGTGGGAGAGGCTGCTCCCACCAGAATGGTTGCCACATACTCCCTTGTGGATTTCCTCCATTAGTTTTTGCGCTTCGACGGGGCCTATGCAGCGTAGCATTGGACCCATTGTCGATCTCTTGTATAACTGTTCACCCATCATCGAGTACCTGGCGGCCTTTAATATGACTGACCTCGCTTCCCGAGGGTCTGCGGGCAGGTTCCCTAACGTCAAATACTGTGTGATGGGCTTCATCCACCCTTCGTCAACAGCGCCGGTTACAAACATGTGGTGCGCAAGGGTCTGCGGGGGGTCCTCCATGCTCCCGCCTTCTAAGAGAACTTCTATGCTTTCAGCGGTACTCCCGATTGATGCACTTTTGGCTAGCGCGTCAGCCCTCTGGTTCATCTCCCTGGGGATCGGTTCGATATTGAAATTGCCAAAGCGAGCTTTTGCCCCCATCACTTTGGAGAAGTACCTATGTAACCTCGGTTCTTTTACTTCGAAGTCTCCCCTGATCTGACCTGCGATCAACTGCGAGTCGGTCTTCACGACGATGTCCTCTACTCCGAAGTGTAGTGCCAACTCAAGGCCTTGCAACAGTGCCTCATACTCTGTCTCGTTGTTAGTCGCCTTGAAGCCGAGCCTCAATGCTTTCTCAACTCTGAGACCCATCGGGGTCTGTAAGACTATCCCGATGCCCGACCCTGAGGCATTCGTGGATCCGTCTGTGTAGAGCGTCGAGGCTGAAGGGGGTGAAGTTGAGACATCTGATTCGGGTCATGCCGCTCGCCAAAGGATTCGATTTCCACCAGAAAATCCACCATGACCTATCATTTCTTTGTCGTTCGAGGCTGATATTCGATATCGTATATCCCCAACTCGATGGCCCATTTGGTCAGTCGTCCCGACAGGTCTGGTTTGGCCAAGATTTGACAGATGGAGAAATCCGTATACACAGTGACCGAGTGCGCCTCAAAATACTGCCGAAGTTTCTTTTTAGCGTTGACTAGAGCGAGAACTAGCTTTTCTGCCACACTATATCGGGTTTCGGCATCGAGGAGCATGCGGTTTATATAAAACACCGGTTTCTGTTTACCATCTTCCTCGATGAACAGTACGGCGCTGACCGCTACTTCAGACACCGCTAAATAGGCATACAGACGCTCCCCCTCCGCCAAGGAAGCCAAGATAGGTGGGTGATTCAGATACAGCTTGAGGTCTGCCAATGCCCTGTCCTGTTCTTCCCCCCAGATGGCAGTAGAGCTTTTCTTCAAGTATTGGAAGAAAGGCTTGCATCGGTCGGACATCTTGGATACGAATCGGCTGAGAGCGGCTACCTTCCCGGCCAGGCGTTGGACCTCTCGAACGGATGAGGGTCTCTGCACATTCGCGATCGAGGTCAGCTGGGTCGGGTTTGCCTCAACACCCCTTCGGCTCACGATATGCCCCAAGAATTGCCCAGAGGATACCCCAAATGCACACTTCTTAGGATTCAGACGTATCTGATGTTGCCTCAGAATCTGAAAACATTCGTCCAGGTGCCTCAGATGGTCTGAATCCTCCCTACTCTTCACGACTATATCGTCGATGTAGACCTCCATAGTCTTTCCTAGTAGCCTGGCGAACATTTTATTCATGAACCTCTGGTAGGTTGCCCCCGCGTTCTTCAGGCCAAATGGCATACGCCTGTAGCAGTACAGATCTCGCTCTGTGATANTTTCTTTGTCGTTCGAGGCTGATATTCGATATCGTATATCCCCAACTCGATGGCCCATTTGGTCAGTCGTCCCGACAGGTCTGGTTTGGCCAAGATTTGACAGATGGAGAAATCCGTATACACAGTAACCGAGTGCGCCTCAAAATACTGCCGAAGTTTCTTTTTAGCGTTGACTAGAGCGAGAACTAGCTTTTCTGCCACACTATATCGGGTTTCGGCATCGAGGAGCATGCGGTTTATATAAAACACCGGTTTCTGTTTACCATCTTCCTCGATGAACAGTACGGCGCTGACCGCTACTTCAGACACCGCTAAATAGGCATACAGACGCTCCCCCTCCGCCAAGGAAGCCAAGATAGGTGGGTGATTCAGATACAGCTTGAGGTCTGCCAATGCCCTGTCCTGTTCTTCCCCCCAGATGGCAGTAGAGCTTTTCTTCAAGTATTGGAAGAAAGGCTTACATCGGTCGAACATCTTGGATACGAATCGGCTGAGAGCGGCTACCTTCCCGGCCAGGCGTTGGACCTCTCGAACGGATGAGGGTCTCTGCACATTCGCGATCGAGGTCAGCTGGGTCGGGTTTGCCTCAACACCCCTTCGGCTCACGATATGCCCCAAGAATTGCCCAGAGGATACCCCAAATGCACACTTCTTAGGATTCAGACGTATCTGATGTTGCCTCAGAATCTGAAAACATTCGTCCAGGTGCCTCAGATGGTCTGAATCCTCCCTACTCTTCACGACTATATCGTCGATGTAGACCTCCATAGTCTTTCCTAGTAGCCTGGCGAACATTTTATTCATGAACCTCTGGTAGGTTGCCCCCGCGTTCTTCAGGCCAAATGGCATACGCCTGTAGCAGTACAGATCTCGCTCTGTGATAAAAGCCGTGTGGATCTGGTCTTCTGCGTATAGGGGGATCTGGTTGTATCCGGAGTAGGTATCCAGAAAGCTCATTCTGTTGAATCCTGCCGTCGCATCTACCATTTGGTCGATTCTCGGCAGGGGGAAACTATCCTTCAGGCAGGCCTTGATCAGGTTGGTGAAGTCTATACAAATACAGTCGTCGCTGTTTTTCTTTTTCACCACTACCAGGTTGGAGGCCCATCGCAGGTATACGCATTCCCTGATCAGACCGCTCTCCAGCAGCTTTTCTACCTCCTTGTTGATCGCCCTGTTTTTCTCTGGTGCGAACCTTCGGGGTTTCTACCTGACTGAAGGGAAATGGGGGTCTATGTTCAGCTGGTGGCAGGAGTGTTCGGGGTCTATCCCGGGCATATCATCGTTCCGCTTCAGAAATCCCAGCATCTCGTTCTTTTGCTCCTCGGGTAATAAGGCCCCGATCAGAACCACCTTCACCGGCTCTGCCTCTTTCAAAGGGACCGCTACCAGCTCCTCGATCGTGGATTCGGGGCCGTCAGATTCCTCTTCGATTCGCTTCATATACGCTGGCAGGCAGTCCTTTGATTGCTATCATTTCCCAGTTGCGGTGCTTGCATCTACGTCGGCTCCCCTCAGAGCGGCTGAAAAGCATTTCTTCGCAGAGGCCTAGTCTCCCTTGATGTCAATCGTGTATGTACCGTCCTTTGATTGACATCTTAAGACTTGGTGGAGGGTGGAAGTGACCTCATGCATGGCGTGGATCCATCCCCTTCCCATGATGACGTTGAAGGAGGACTGGTAGTCAATGATGACGAAATCCACATCCAAGCACCTCTCAGCTGCGCAGACATTAAGGGTCACGATGCCCAAAGGGCAGACCCTCGTGCTGTCAAAAGCGAACAGCGGTTGACAGGTCGGCCTGAGTGTACTTCTATCCAAACCCATATTCTCGAATGTGCTGAGGAATAGGATATCGACGCTGCTTTCACCATCGACCAGGACCCTTCTGACCAATGCGGAGCCGATCTGTAGTTTAATCACTAAGGGATCATCGTGAGGATGGCGCACCGTGGTTAAATCTTACTGGGTGAAAATGATGAGGGCGGCGGATGTGCGGCTTTCTCCCGACATCAAGTGGTTAACGGAGTGGCCCATCCCCCTCAAGCGCTTCATCCTATCCTCAGCTCTTTTGAGGCATATTTCTTTTTCCTATTGATTATGGGTCGGCTCTAGTCTGCCCACAATGGTCGGCACTATCCTTAGGGTCTGCTCTCCTGATCCAGAGGCTTGGGCCTGCTTCCCTTTCTCAGGCCTGGTGACGTCTTTCAGTGGTTGGGTTCTGCCGGTTTTCATGTACTGCTTCAACCTGCCAGCGTGGATTGCCATCATGATCTGAGCGTAAAGGTTGCTGCAGTGGACGGTGTCGTACCCGAAGTCTTTGTGGAACTGGCAATACCTGTTCCTGTTCTTCATATGCTCAGGGACGCAAAATTTGGGTGGGTCTTTGAAAATGCCCCTGTCCTTNTTTGATTGACATCTTAAGACTTGGTGGAGGGTGGAAGTGACCTCATGCATGGCGTGGATCCATCCCCTTCCCATGATGACGTTGAAGGAGGACTGGTAGTCAATGATGACGAAATCCACATCCAAGCACCTCTCAGCTGCGCAGACATTAAGGGTCACGATGCCCAAAGGGCAGACCCTCGTGCTGTCAAAAGCGAACAGCGGTTGACAGGTCGGCCTGAGTGTACTTCTATCCAAACCCATATTCTCGAATGTGCTGAGGAATAGGATATCGACGCTGCTTTCACCATCGACCAGGACCCTTCTGACCAATGCGGAGCCGATCTGTAGTTTAATCACTAAGGGATCATCGTGAGGATGGCGCACCGTGGTTAAATCTTACTGGGTGAAAATGATGGGGGCGGCGGATGTGCGGCTTTCTCCCGACATCAAGTGGTTAACGGAGTGGCCCATCCCCCTCAAGCGCTTCATCCTATCCTCAGCTCTTTTGAGGCATATTTCTTTTTCCTATTGATTATGGGTCGGCTCTAGTCTGCCCACAATGGTCGGCACTATCCTTAGGGTCTGCTCTCCTGATCCAGAGGCTTGGGCCTGCTTCCCTTTCTCAGGCCTGGTGACGTCTTTCAGTGGTTGGGTTCTGCCGGTTTTCATGTACTGCTTCAACCTGCCAGCGTGGATTGCCATCATGATCTGAGCGTAAAGGTTGCTGCAGTGGACGGTGTCGTACCCGAAGTCTTTGTGGAACTGGCAATACCTGTTCCTGTTCTTCATATGCTCAGGGACGCAAAATTTGGGTGGGTCTTTGAAAATGCCCCTGTCCTTATTTTGGAGGTAGATCACGTCGATCGGCGTGTTGAGCTCATACTTCGGCAGAGGGTCACGGGTCGTCTTCCTCCTCTTGCCACCCTCCTGACCTTCCCGGATGGGGACTTCCTGCTTCGGAGCCGGCCCTTGGCCCGGTGAGGGCCTCTTCACCCCTTGCGTGGCCGGGGGTTATACTGGGGTCGTTGTTATTGTGGCAGAGGTCTTGGGAGCCTTCTGGTGGTTTTTCAGCACCCTGAACATCCCCTCCGACTTTGCCTGGACGTCCGCCATATCGTACGGAAGATTTAGAAGGAGGTGGTCCGATAACATTGATCCTGACTGCAAGCTCCTGACGAATGAGCATGCGGCTTGAACCGAGTCGGCATTATGGACCAGGGACATTACCTCGAGGAAGCGCGAGAGGTACTGTCACAGAGACTCATCTGCAACCTGCTCTAATCAGTCCAGGTCTCACATGGTTTTTTGCTGTATCCGCACACCCGCGTACTGCTTCAAGAAGAGCTTACAGAAATCTTCAAACCCGTTTATGGATTTTTCCGGGAGCTGCCTGAATCACAACAGGACCGATTCTGCCAGGGTCGTAGAGAAGACTTTACAGATTACGGCCTCATCCCTGGTCTCCAATGCCATCTTCTGCTAAAAGTGGTATATATGGTCGAGGGGGTCGGTTTTTCCCTCGAATGGCCTGAAGGTCGGGGTCGTGAAGTCCCTCGGCCTGGGCTTCATCTGGATCCAGTCGGTGAAGGCCGTCCGGTTGATCCCTCGTACAGTTTGCTCCGCTAGATCGTCGGGGGTCTGGCTGTGATGGGCCCCGAGTCTCTTACCCAACTCCGCCATCATCTCTTGCTTCCAGTCGGGAGGCGTACCTCCTGGGCTTCCATGGTGCCTTCTGCCCATTGTACCCCTGGGTTGGAAGGTCTCGACTGGCTTTGACGTGCCCTCTGCATATGCGATCTGGAGGGTGTGGGAGCTTCCCTTCGCGGTTGATTTCCGAATTCTTGCTGGACTTTTTCGTCAAAATCTTCTCTCCGCTGGGTCCTGTCTTCGCTCGCCAGTAGCCATTTGAGGCGGGCGTTATCTCTGCGTACCTTTGCGACTTCGTCCCTTAAACCCAGGACGGCTTCGTGAGCCATGTCTGCCTTCCGGTTTGCTTCCGCAAGGGTGGCAAGCGTCTGATCTAGCTTCTGTTCTAGATCCGGTCGTGCTTCTCGGGAGCTCCCTTCGGCATCAGGACATGCGCTCCTGGTTGTCATCCTTGAGGGTGCCATCAGACGTTGTATGGCTTTTTGTTTGTGGAGAGCGCGATCGCGAGAATCCTACTCTTTTTCTCACGCTCAACCGTCTATTCCCACAGATGGCGCCAAACTATTGGAGCAAGTTTCTCACCAGCTGTCCACGTGTCTCGAACCGCTGATGCTGTATTCTCTAACTGCCCACGTGTCCTCGCTGTCCCAAAGTACTCTGAACTCCAAGCAGGGTCGGAGAGGCGGAGGTGGCTACCTGCAAAGACTCTCCGATGCTTAAGTCAGTGGTTTATCTTTGATACAGGGTAGCAAGAAAAAATATTTCAGTATGAGTATATCTTTCTTTCTTGTAAGCATACATACCCCTCTCGGGAACGCATGGCTCTTATATAAATAGTCCCGAGATTGTGAACCATACGGGTCTCAATCTCAGGACTGAGTACCTTTCTCCTCAAAATCTTTTTCAGAAGTCACGGGCCGAGATTTCCGTGATCTCCTCTGTATCGCCGTAGCCTGATTTCCGCCGTCTCCTACGACTTGAATCTGTCAGGGGTGAGATTTGGGTAAATTGTCGTTCTGTCAGGACGGCTTGCCCCTTGCGCACGCCTACCCAGGATTGCATTAAATGCTCTGTCTGAGTCTGGAATTGTGAGTTGCTTTCCATTGTATTCAGATGGAGGACCCTTGGGGCTTCCGACCCCCTCAACTGTCGAGGTAAGGGCCATTGTATTCAGGTGGAAGACCCTTGGAGGTTCCGACCCCCCAGCTGTCAAGGTAAGGGTCGGACTGGGCCAGGCCTATCCAGGGTCCGTGATGAGCCCGGCCCTAACCTTGGGAAGTCCAATAACCGATTTGGTATCACGTGCGACCCGTGTGACCTTTAGCTAATCACTCTCGACAGCTGTTGGATGGTGGGCCCCGTTTATGACCTGTTCTGCCATTTAATCGTCCACGTAGTGTATAATTTAAGAACGGGTCCCACGCTTAATATACTGGTTGGCTATGTCAAAGAAGAAAAAACCATTAGTTTAGACAATATGAATTCATTGACAATATAAAAATATTTTCTTTTCAACTCCTCTTAATTTTACAATTAAATCTCCATATTTAGTCGTCAGCTATATAGGCATGATAGATCACTGTAATAATTAATGCCAATCCTAATAGAAACACAGGCACGATGATGTCAAGTCACCTAATTAACATAAGAATTAATCCACTGATTGATCTGTCATTGGTGGGATTATCATGAGAAAGATATATGAAACCATTTATGGAGTAGTTGATAAGTACTTCATTTTTCCAATTTTGGGATTGTTCAGGAGGTTCCAAGATGAAATAGGGAGAGAATATTATTTCTATAATCAAAATTATTTTAGAGGTTTATGAATAAAATTATATATATATATATATATATTTATATATACTTAGGATTGTAGGAAGGGAGGGCCTTTCACTTTCAACTTTTTTGAAATATTAATTTGGTAAGTGTCTTGTATCCATGGTGGGGTCATGACATTGAAAGGCTGTGCAAATAACAATATGACTTATCAAAGCTACATTTTTCTAAAACTGTTTGGTATGGTCAAGAAACGAGTATTTTAATATATTTTTATGTTTATTATTATTTGAAATTATTTCGAGAATTAATTTTTTTTAAGTAGGAATCATCTTAAAATTGTCAAAATATATAGATTTTAGATGACTCTCTGTCTAAAATATATCCAAAAAATGAAAAAAAAAAATACAATATCCAAGAATCATAACAAGTTGTTTTATTTTATGTTAATAAATTTTATTATTTTATAAACAATTTAATTTTATAATTATTTTTTAAGTTTAATTTAAGCACATTCTCATTTATAACCAAACATAATTATCTAATATCTCAAAAATTATAAACAAAATTACTATATATAATTAAATATAATTATTCTGAATATCAAATATTCATGCGATAATTTTTATCGTCCCATTAATCTAAAAACCTGGATTCTACCAAACTGCCAACAATATCAAAGCTACATTTTAAATTATAAAATATATTAAAAAACGATATGATGATTATTAAAGGTTCTAGAAAGGATCACTTTGGTCTCCCATCAATGGTGTCTTAATCAACTTAGCCGTATCCTCCTTCAGCCGAGCAGCTTCTCGAGCCGCTCTTTAAATAGAAGTAAAAGACTTAGCACAGTAATATTGTTCTACTCCTTGTGTTAATATCTTTTATTTAAGGCAAACACAGTGAACATAACAAACTCTTTGTAGTGTACCAAACTAACTAAAGAAGTAAATAAAAGAGTTAGTTTATGACATTTTTATCTTTCTTTCTTTCTTTCCTTTTTATTCTTTTTGCATTTATCCTTAGATTGATTATAATTTTTAGGAGAGAAAATTTACACTAAATTTACGCTGTTAGATTAATTAATGGTAGCAAAATTGTCCTTTTCATAGTTTTTTCATCATTAAATAGCAATTTCAATTCATTAGAATAACAAATACAATAGAAAAGTCAATCATTTTGCCTTTTTACATTTGACTTAGTATTCAAGTGTCCTTATAATAACAAAATTATTTTTCTTTTACCTTTCACTTTTGACTTAATATTCAAATGCTCCCTCAAATGATATAGTTATTATTCTTTTACCTCTCAACTCTACCACTGTTAAAAAATTATTAATGGATAATAGCTAAATAACTATTTTATTTTTAAAATAGTTAATAAATATTTTTTTTATATTAGACATTTTCAAATAACTAGTTTTATGATTAAATAAATAAAATAAAAGAAAAGAGGTAAAATAATAATTTTTTAATAGTTATATATATATATATTTAAAAATAAGGTTTAACTAATGATCACCACTTATTACAAATTTAAAAAAAAATGTCACACACATGTACACACACATTACTAAGACTTGAACTCATGATCCCCCAAACTCATGCATATATTCTTAAAGGTTTAGACCAACTGAGCTAGTCCTAGTTGGCTTTTTTAATAGTTATATATGTATATGTATATGTAAAACAAAAAAATAGACAAAATAGAACAATATTTGCATTAATTCGTTAGTATCAAAATAATTTTAGAAGAATAACAAATTGGCCAAAAGTAAAAGAATAACTTTACTATTTAAGGAGCCACTTGAATATTAATAACTTTACTATTAATGCTCTTTCTCTCTCTTATTTTTTACAATAAAAAAAATGTGCATGCTAAATTTTCATTGGCTAAATTGATACCTATGTATAGGTAAAAAAAAAAAAAATACCTACTGGATTGGTGCCCATATATATATATATATATATATATATATATATATATATTATAGAGTCTCTACAAACGTTTAATCATAGTCCATTAGTCTCTTGATTATAGTCTGAAATTCTTGTTTTAGTCCCTAAATTTTAAAATATCTTATTTTAGGAAACTTTTACGCAACAACATTCTTTGAAAATTCATTTTAATTTGAAATACCTTAAATCGGGTCCCATTTCAAAAGAAAGGAACTGCAGAAACTTTCAAAGGAGGCCAACTATATGAACTAATTTAATCAACATGGGTTGGTACGTCTATATTTTATCACTTAGTTTACGTTGTAAAAGTACTTTCACCAAAAACTGACTATATTTAACTCATATATCAAAATAAAATCGAGTATATTTAATTATACCCTCAGCGTAATTCGTTATTTAATTATGTCATTGCCATCTTATAATTTGTACACGTATCGAGATCTTGTTTTGATAAGCTTTTGGAGACACTGATTTTCCAAACCTTGTGCGGTGCAAGCACGATAAATATTCTTTCTCCAATATAACATATATAGTTTGACCTCATTTGTTATTATTTTATCAGTTGGTACACACATATATATATATATATATATATGGGGTGCTTGTTTTCGGACATTGTAAAACAAGAATCACTACTGTCTCGCAGCATGGGATTCATCCAATGTGCGGTATCCTCTGTGATGTTATAAGTTATAAACTCCGAACAATTTCCTTTTGTTTTTTAAAATTCCTCTCCGGAAACATTGAATTACTTTTTTGTTTCTTGTCAACATTTAATTAAAACATCCATATGGTATGTTTATTAAGCAAATAATAATGATGAATAAGAGCATGTGGTACTTAAAATGCACGGTACTTACTAAAAACTATAGAAATTAATATACATTTAAAGCGTATTAAGTTATGCAAACTAAATACAAAACAACACATGGTGCTATTATATACACAGAAACTAAGAAAGTCATGTACCTAGAGAGTTTTTCAATAAATAAATACAACGAAAAAAAGAGTTCAAAATTGTTGAACATGTTTTATTTTTTCCATTAATAATAATGGAAGCTTCTGTGTAATTAGTTCTCATAACAAATACACAGATTGGCGTATTAACTTATCAATGGCACCATGTCCTTGGTAATTAGATTCTCCCTTCTCACATATTTCCGGAATTATTATTTTTATTATTTGTAAATCGGTTTAATTTTGTAAAATAAATCAGTACTTCGATGACGTATTTTTCCTACCCTTAGTGCTTTTATTAGTTTATTTAAAAGATTCTGAAGTAGCGTTAAGCTGGGTTCCATTTTCTTTAATACTATGTTTTTAGGTATAATTTATAAGCAATACAATAATAAACAACTTATAATAATAAGTCGACTTGAGACTTGCCTACCACTCTATATATGTATATATTGGTACTTAGTTATCTTCCTTGATTTTTCCTATCTCTGAGTAATTTAAGGGACAAAAAAAAAGTAAACATACGTAAACTAGGAAGCCGAGGTGCTCAAATTGCATAATCTTAATTAATACGCTTGTTTTTGAATTGGTTGAGCTAGACAGGTATATAGTATCATACAAATACTATTAGGAGATCGGCTCTGCGGAAGTGATAACACAAAGTTAAAATACGAGTTGAAAAAATTTGGGTAAAATGAAAAAAATAAGGCACACAAAAGAATTAACGTGGTTTACCCAATTTAGGCTACGTTCACAGATAAGGCTGTGAAGAATTTCACTATGAAAAAGAGATTACAACTCACTTCTCTCTAAATACAAGAAGAGAACAAATGAACCTCTTTCTCTTGAAATAGGAGAAAACACTCTCCCTAAAAAATTTAGAAGAAAACAAGTGAGACACTAAGAGGAATTCCTAAACTTGAATTCTCTTTTAGAAAAGAAGAGGATTTAGAATGGGATACAAAACAAGTGATGAAGCTCTTCGTATTTATAGAACTTGAAAGGTGGTGTAAACACCATATTTTACTATTACTATTACGACTGCTCTTTTCACTATTACTATTGCGACTACCCTTTTTACTATTTCTATTGCGGCTGCCCTTTTTCACTGTTCATATTACGGTTGGTTGGTGAGCGGCAATTGTTAATTTGTTCAACGTTCTCCTACTTGAAGACTTGAATTTAATCATGTCTTCATACTTGATAAATCTCTCTTTTCTTCCCTTATCAATTCTTCATGCTACTTATATTTCTGCTAGGCTATATAAGGATCTATACTATTGGAACTTGTCAGTGTTGATTGGTTTGGTTAAAGCATCTGCAGTTCCTTTAATGTATCTCAGAATTCTCTTCACAACATTCCAATGCTCTCCACTAGGATTCACCATATATCGACTAACTACTCTCACTGCTTGTGCAATGTCTGGTCTTATACATATCATAGTGAATATTAGGCTTCTCACTGCTGATGCATACAGTACTCGAGACATTTCCATCCTCTCTGCTTCATTGTTAGGACACATCCCGGAAGATAACTTGAAGTTAACAGGAAGTGGGGTAGAAATCGACATACAATTTTACATATTAAAGCGAAGCAAGATTTTCTTCAAATAATTCTTTTGAGAAAGCTGAATCTTTTTGTTACCTCTGTCTTAGTGAATTTGTATCCCCAGAATCTTATTTGCTGGTCCTAAGTCCTTCATATGAAACTCCCTGGCTAACTGTGCTTTCAATTCTTGGATTCTGCCTTTATTAGGGCCTGCTACCAATATATCATCCACGTACAACAATAAGACAATGAAGTCACTATCTTCATCAAACCTCCTGAAGTATGTGCAGTAGTCTGAACTGAGTCTGTTGTATCCAAGGCTTATGATGAAGGAATCAAATCTCTTATACCAATACCTCGGTGCCTATTTGAGACCGTATAGAGATTTATTCAACCTACAAACCAAGTTCTCCTTACCTGTTTCAGCAAAACCTTCTGGTTGGAGCATATAAATCTCTTCTTCAAGTTTTCTATGAAGAAAAGTAGTTTTCACATCTAGCTACTCTAGATGTAGGTCAAACGTAACACACATCGCCAGAACCACTCTAACTGTTGTCAGTCGAACTATAGGTGAAAATATCTCATTGAAGTCAATACCTTCTTTCTGAGCACATCCTTTTACCCCAAATCTTACACGATACCACTCCACTTGATCATTACTATCACGCTTGATCTTATAAACTCATTTGTTGCCGATAGCCTTCCTTCTTTGTGGTAGCAAAACAAGATCCCATGTCTTGTTCTTGTGAAGGGCTTCAATATCTTCTTATATTGTTGTCATCCATAAGGATACATCCGGGTATTTGGTAGCCTCATAGAAAGTTGTTGGCTCTCTATCCTCTGTTAGAAGATAATATGCAATATTGCTCTTAGTGATATATTCCGAGTGCTATGCCGGTGTTCTTTTCTCACGAGTTAACCAACGAATTTCAGAAGTCTCTTCCTCGACTGGTTCTTCTACTTCGTGTTCTGGTGCTACTTTAGAAGAATCTGAATATTCAGTATTCTTTTCTATCTGAACTGTAGTAGTTTCTAGTCTGTTATCGTCTCCTTTCTCTTGCAGTTTATTCTCTGCAAATATCGCATCTCTACTGATGACAACCTTATGGGCAGTGGGATTCCATAAGCGATATCCCTTGACTCCATCAGCATATCCCAATAGTACACACCTGCTGGACTTTGAATCCAGTTTTGTGATTTTTTGAGCATTGTAGATCATGTACACAGGACATCCAAACATATGTAAGCGAGAATAATCAGCTGGCTTACCAGTTCACATCTCTATCGATGTCTTCAGATCAATCGTTTTTTATGGAGATCGATTGATCACATAATAGGCGATTTTGGCTGCTTCTGCCCAGAATGTCTTGGGTAGACCTACAGCTTTTAACATTGCTCTTGTTCTTTCCAACAAGGTTCTGTTCATCTGCTCTGCCACTCTATTTTATTGAGGAGTGTACGCCACTGTGAACTGCCTTTTGATACCTTCTTGTTGACAGAAGTTATCAAATTCATCGATTGTATATTCTCCTTCATTGTCCGTCCTTAAACACTTGATCTTTTCTCCATATTCAAGCTCTATCCGTGCTTTGAATATTTTGAAGACTGAAAAACACATCTGCCTTCCTCTTAATAGGATACACCCAATATCTCCTGGAGTGATCATCAATAAAAGATACAAAGTATCTAGCTCTTCCTAGGGATATTACCGGTACTTGCCAAATATCATAGTGAACCTAGTTTAGAATTTTTTACTTCTAGAACTGGATATACTAAACTTTAATCTATGTTGCTTGCTTGTGACACAATACTCACAAAAGGGTAAAGATACCTTTGTGAGACCAGGAAGCAACCTCTGTTCAAAGAGAATCTTCAAGCCTCGTTCCGACATATGGACAACCTTACGATGCCACATCATCGTTGATTCTTCTCTGGAATTTGTTGAAGCAACTGATGCCTCCGCTTCCATCAATGTATATCCTTTAAGCATGTATAGATTTACTGCGATTTTCTCCACCTTCATTAATACAAGCGCACCCTTTGTAATCTTCATGATCCCATTCTCAATACGAGTTTTGCAACCAAGGTTACCTAATTGTCCCAAAGACAATAGATTTTTCTTCAGGCCCTTCACATATCGCACCTCTTGAATAGTACGAATAGTGTCATCGTACATCTTTATCTTAATAGTACCAATCTCAGCGATCTCTAAGGCATGATCGTTACCCATGAATACAGATCCTCCAGAGACAGGTTCATATGTGTGAAACCATTCTCTGTGAGAAGTCATGTACCATGTTGCTCCCTAATCCACTAACCAAATATCAATAAGCTACCGTCTATCCTTAGAAATTGTTGCTGCTTCACTATACAGGATTTCTCTATCATCTCAAGTATTTGCAACATTCCCCTGAGTATTTGATGACTCGGGGTCCTTCTCTCTAGAATTTTCATTCTTCTTGAGTTACCAACACTCTTTTTTGACGTGCCATTTCTTGTCATAGTGATAACACTTGACATTCTTCTTACTTCTTGACTTTGATCTATCATGACTCTGACTCCCGCTGGGGCCACGTTCCGTTGATCTCTCCCTAATTGTCAAAGCCTCTACTTGCTGTGAACTTGCTAATCTGTCTTCCTTGTTCTTACGCCGATTTTCTTCTTCGAGAACAGCAGCTATAAGATAGTTGAAAACTAGAGTTGTAGCATTACTGGTCATATTTATGATGAGCTGATCATACGAATCAGGTAGACTCTGAAGTAAGATTTCTGTACGTTCATTATCCTCTATTTTATACTCCATTGTTGTGAGCTGTGAGAATAGAGTGTTGAGGGTATTGATATAGTCGGTCACCGTTGTTAATTCCACCATCCGAAGGGTATAAAGCCTTCTCTTCAAGAAAATTTTATGGTGAAGCGACTTGGCCTGATACAACTTTGTCAGTGTATCCCATATTTCCTCAGCTGACTTCTTCTCCTTAATGCTCGACAGGACTCTATCTGCTAGTACCAGATGTAAGTTAGCGACAACATTACTATCTATCTAGTCCCACCATTTATCATCAGTAATCTCAGCAGGCTTTTCCCGAATTGCTGCTAGGCAATTATCTTTTCTCAAGATTGCCTTTATCTTCATTTTCCACAAAGAGAAATTGCTCCTATTAAACTTCTCAATATCGAATTTTGCCACTATTTTTATTCACCACGATTTGTTCAGTTACCACCGTTTCACTGTATGTAAACAGTACCGTATATGTGAACAGTACTCTAACCAATGGCTCTGATACCATTATTAGGAGATCGGTTTTGTGGAAGCGATAACACACAGCTAAAATATGAGTTAAGAAAATTTGGGAAAAATGAAAAAAATAAGGCACACAAAAGAATTAACGTGGTTCACCCAATTTAGACTACGTCCACAGATAAGGCTGTGAAGAACTTCACTATGAAAAATATATTACAACTCACTTCTCTCTAAATACAAGGAGATAACAAATGAATCTTTCTCTCTCTTGAAATTGGAGAAAACACTCTCTCTAAACAATTTTGGAGAAAACAAGTGGGACATTAAGAGGAATTCCTAGGCTTGAATTCGCTCTTAGAAAGGAAGAGGATTTAGAATGAGATACAAAACAAGTGATGAAACCCTCCGTATTTATAGAACTTGAAAGGTGGTGTGAGCACCATATTTTATTATTGTTATTATGGATGCTCTTTTCACTATTACTATTGCGGCTGCCTTTTTTACTATTTCTATTGTGGCTGCCCTTTTACTATTCCTATTGCGGCTAGT
This sequence comes from Parasponia andersonii, assembly GCA_002914805.1. Classification (NCBI taxonomy): domain Eukaryota; kingdom Viridiplantae; phylum Streptophyta; class Magnoliopsida; order Rosales; family Cannabaceae; genus Trema; species Trema andersonii. The sequence goes on from JXTB01000415.1 coordinate 261,612, forward strand.
TGGTGAGCTGTAATTATTGATTTATTCAATAAATACCATGTCATACCCTATACCTTCATTTTGGTACATATTCATAATATCATGCATCGATTGCTCAACCAATGAATGCAGGTGTAAACAATAAATAGTTAATTATTGATATTAATTGCTTCTTTGAAAATATTTATTCTTAATTGTTACTTGTTAAAAGACTCCCAAATATGCTTTTGTTATACCGATCTATATATTGTGTATATCATACATTTTAATTTGTTTTTTTAAAAGAAGCATATCGTGCATATTAACAAAGTTGCCGGTGCTTAAAAATTAAAGGCGCCCGACCGCGGAAAGTGCCACATGTTGAAAAAACCACAAAAGAGACAAGCATTTCGTGCAATGTCTCTCATTTAGCCTGGAGCTGTTTTCATTATTTTTGGTGCTATACATGCAATATCAAAGTATATGCATGTGCCCTTGTTAAAGATGTCGGTTTAGGAACACTTTTTCTTGGATATATTAAAAAATAATCAAGTAGTTAATTATAAATGTTTGTATAAGCAACCTAAATTACCCGCTCTCTTCTACTCTCCATCCTCTTTGATGTCTACAAATATAACATAAGTTGTACATACGTGTTTAATAAACTATCTATTTGTACAAATAAATAGGTTCTAACAAAATAAAACTATTTAAAAAGAAATAATTTTAATTTATAACTTCTAAAATAGTATATATATCTCTAAATATTTATATATATATTTAATGGACACAAATCCAATACGTATCTTTTTTTACTAATACATGAATATCGTTTTCCCCAATAAAAATTTATCATGTATATTTTTTTAAAATAAAAAATAAAAGAAAAATAATATTAATGATGCACGTCTTTTCATATATTTCATTATAACTGTTGGATCATCATTAGACTAAAAAAAATATCTACACATAAGTAAAAAAAAAAAATTTTATTAGATTGGCAACCATATTTAATATATTAGATTGGACTGGATCGATTCATATCACTAAGTTTGGAGTATAAAACCAAAACCAATCTAATCCAATTGGATTTTTAATTTCCAATATAACTGAATCTATTAGAGGTTGGATATCTAATCTAATTTGTATTAGATTGTATTAGAATAAAGATATAAAGTGAGTCGAGGTGGCCCGCATTTGATAAAATCAAATGGGCTTTATACTATATCTAGGCCCAGTGTGCCTAAAATATGGGTTGGGCTAACCTAGCTTATGTTCTTATTAAGAGGCCCGGTATGGCCCATAAGCCCAGTCTACATTTTATGCGTGCCTAAGTAGGTCATGCCTAAGTGAGCTATGCCTATGCGAACTGAATATGGGTCATAATGTAGACCTAATTTCGTTATTATTCTATACTTTAAAATATAAAATACAAGCCTAAAATTTGTTCATATTCTTTTAAAATTTGAATAAATTGAAAATAAATAAAATTAGTAAATAAATAACATTAAAAGTATATAAATGAAAATATTTAACTAAGATTTTGTAAAATTTTAATTAAGAAATAAGGATTAAATGTTGACCGTGTCGGGCCGAGCTTGTGAGCGTATGACTAAGGCCCAGCCCGAGCCTTACTATATGTAAGGGGCTAGCCCAAACCCACATTATAATATCGTACTTTTTCTTTAGAATATGAGTTAACCCACGAAGTCCGACTCATATTAACATCTCTATATTGAGTCAATCGGTTATACATCTAATTCTATTGAAGAATTTTCTAACCATAAATTTCTAGTGCTAAGTTCTTTTTCCTTCCTTATCATCAATATGGCTATAGAGTTTAGTTGATTATTTTTGGGGTTTTACACCTATAGGGTCTACTAGTGCCTCATGGTGATAAGAGGTCTTATTCGTATATTTTTTTCAAAATTAAACCTTAAGATACTCTGTCATATATCTAAATTTACCTCCATACTCTCTAATTTAAAGGTTCAAATATTTTTTTCCTCTAAAATTATGGCTACTCCAAGTTTCTTCACCTACCTCTCCTACAATTCTTTTATCACAATCGTAGCTAGAGAAGGTAGGTCATCATCATCAAATCTAATTGTTCGATTATATATCTCATTTTTTGAATTCAGATATTTTTTTTACCACAATTGAGTTTGTCTAACTTTAATTGAAAAATTTTAACCGTAGTCGAATTTTTACTGGATAGTGAGTATGTGTAGTAATTTTAGATTTCAAAAATTTTCGTTAAAAAAATATTATAAATGAGTTATAATTTGCCCAAAATTTACCTTGGGCTTTAAAATAGGCTCAAAGTTGATAATACTACATTATTATTATTTTTTTAAAATGAAAAATTAAAATTAGTCAATTATTTAATGTTATGAATTATTTGTAATAGTGAATTACAAAAAAAAATACCTTGAATTTTAGTATTCTACAATTTAAACTATGAGATTTGAACTATGCAAAATAATAAAAATTTGCAAAAATTGATATCATAGGCTGATTTTTTGAACAATTTTAATAACAAAAAGACAATAATATCATCTATCAAAACTAGATTAGACATGATGTTAAAATTGCAGAACAACTGAAACTCAATGTATTTTTTTTTTCTTTCGCAGTATCCCCTTATTTGTAATTCCTTATTTGTAATTCGATTTTTGTTTTGTATTTATTTGTAATGTCATGTCTATCTGGTTGAATTAAATTTCTATTTAAATCATTATATATATATTGTTAGTAGTAACATCCTTAATTTGAACTTTACAAAATAATAAGAATTTGCGAAAATTGATAATCTAGACTGATTTTTTGAGCAATTTTAATAACAAAAAGAAAATAATATCATCCATTAGATTAGACTTGATGTTAAAATTGCTAGATTAGACTTGATATTAAAATTGCCCAAACTTAAAGTTTTTTTTTTTTTTACGATTTACCCTTATTTGTAATTCGATTTTTGTGTTGTATTTATTTGTAATGTCATGTCTATCTGATTGAATTAAATTTCCATTTAAATCAATGTATATATATAATGCTATGGTAACATACTTATCTGTTGGAGGACCTTATTAATTACCAACATAAAATTTAAAATTTGAAGTTTGAACGCATATGTCTATATATATGAAATTGGTGATTCCAGTTTACAAATTTCTTTTTTTGTTAATTGAGGACCAATTAATATAATGTACATTTATTGTGTTTTATTCCTCCCAAAAGCAAAAAAAAAAAAAAAAAAAAGACTTATTCAAAATTTATATAAATTAATTTTAGTTGAGTAAAAAATTAGTTTCGACAGCATTATTCTTACGTTTATTAAAATCGTAATATGCTCATTATGTTTATTCGTTCAGATAAAATCTACGGGATGACGTATAAGATCTTGTGATTTGTCTTGGAGGCAAATATAAAATCAAATTTACATGTAAATAAATATATATCGTTTTCTTGTAGTTGGATGAAGCATGTTGGGTAATTTATAGAAAATTGTTCAGTCTTAATATTCTGAGACAAATGCATATGTATGTGTTTCGAGGCAGCTCAGCTGATCCTAGGATTATTCCCTCGAATTTTATCACACATAAATATACAATATACTACATGTGAAACTCCTTGTTTATTCTCTGGATTCGGTATTGTGCGGACCTAAACAAGGCTCTTAGCTTATATGCTTCTATTTTCATTGGCCGAAGAGAGTCAAAGGCACAAAACAACAATTATTATTTAAGGGTTCTTTTTTTTTTTCCCCCCCGGTACGTTGAGCCATGGAGGGAGCAATTTATAATTAATAGGTTATACCTGTAAATTTTTGTCATGTTTGTCGCTTAACCTAGATAAAAAACTTTTTTTTGACACTTAACTACTTGAATGTCTAGTTTAACGTATCATAACCCTTCATTGGTGGGATTATAATGCTTTTTAATTACCGAAAGAAGTATATAAGCATAGATAGTCATATGCCTAATTCAATACGTTATCTCGAGGGTATGGGGCGGAATTCTACATCTATTGCCATATTTTTCTGTTCGCTCTCCTCACACTTCTGTTCTAGTAATTTTTTATTACAAAAAAGACCATGTATGAAATTACCTTTTAATACAATTACTTCTGAAAATCTCTTTACACAAAAAAAAAAAAAAAAAAAAAAAAAAAATGGGGTAGATGATTTAAGGCCATTAGAAGATTAACTATTTATGCACATTGTAATTATCATTTGGTGAATACATAACCGGAAACAATTTGCTACATTATCGTGAGAACCTTTACACTCCTTTCCTTTCTCTAATGTGAACTCCATTTTTAAGAATCAAACTCCATTAGTGATCTCTGGAAAAAAAAAAATATAGCACCTTTAAAAGAATCAAATTTCTCAGTGATTCATAATTCATACTACTTCCCATTCTTTTTGAAAAAAAAAATAATAACAACAATAATCGCAAATTACTAGAAAATATTGCATCTCTTATTTATATATATACATATGCAGTCATAAAATCAGTATGTCCTTCTCAAGTTAAAAAGTGCATTAATAGAAATAAGATTAATATTTCTTGTCTTTAAAAAAAAAATGCTATGAGAGGATACCTTCAACATATTTAGAGAGAAATCACCAAAAGAAAGAGAAATATATTATTTTTATCCTTTCTATTTTAGTAAAGAAATTCTTGCTTATATGAAAAACACAGAAGGATATGAAAATGAAACAGTAAAGTACGGTTATGGGTGGAAGAAAAGGAGGAATAATAGGAATTAGTGAGGGTATGAGTGGAAAGAGAAAAAAATAATTACATTGATGGACAATTTAGGAATAATAAAGGATGTATTAAGCATTGATTTAATATTAAAATTTATAGAGTAAATGACAAAAAAATACCCAAAGTTTAAGATTTCTAAAAAAAAAACTCTCAAATTTGAGTTTTAAAAATTAAAAGCTTGATATTTAATATCTCTGCCAATATATACCATGCATCAACAAATTAAATGCTTTGAACATTAACTAGCCAAATTAAATATCTGTTAATAATTTAAAAAATTCCAAACAGTAGTATTAGTTTCTAATTATTTCTCTCCCTCTCCCTCTCCTCTTGTTCAGGACATCGCCGACAGGGGATGATACAATGTCGCCAATATTCAAAGCAAGGCAGGTGACTGACAACCGGTGGCTCTTGAGAGTCTGGACACTCTCCTGAGTTCTCAAGTCCCAAACCAAGACCTTTGTGTTCATTATTTCTTCGAATGTAAAATCTAAGATAAAGCACCTTAAAAAAAATTCTAAGATAAAGCTACTTTCCAATCGTTATTTCTTGCTTAATCTATAAAAAATAATCTAAGATAAAGCTACCTTCGAAATATTAGTTATTTCTTACTCAATCCACATTCAATTTGGCTTGAGAGTCCACTAACTCTCTTCTTTTTACTAGATTGAAGACTCTCTCTCTCTCAAGCTTATACTCACACTCATGGTCGTGGATATCGATTTTGACCAAATCCGCTGCGAGCTTCATGCCCACGAAGACGATGTTGTTCACCTTATAGATGTCAATCTTATAATATTTTGAAATTAATAAACATATTATTAAGCATTAATAATTTATTCGAGTGTATAGTAATTTAATTAAAAGAATCACAAGATATTCAAAGTGGATTATAAAAAAAGAGCTTCAACAAAAGATTAAGAATATAAAACTTAGTCCAATAAAGATTAAATCTTAGGTTTTGTATCTAAATAAATGTTTACATATAATATGATCTTAATAACTCAAAATTTTTAAAAACATGATTTTTTTTAAACTAATATACTTAAACGATTATATCTTCAATTTAAAATCTAAAAATCAATATTATATATTTTCAAAAAGATATTATGATTTTCTAATATATCTAAATTTCACTAAGGTCGTAATTTTGAAAAGAAATGAAACAAGCTCAATTTAAAACGAAAATTTCAAAACTTGAATTTTCGGTCTACTGATTTTATATTTTTGATCGATCGATTCTAGAGCAAAAAAAATTTGACTGTTACAACCACACTTTCAATAGCTATTTCGTGAGAGTCGACCGAAACACTATTTTCGGTTAACCAAAAATAACAGAAACTTTGTTGAAATGGTCATAAACGACTATTTTTCACAAAAGATTATAAATAAAAGCCATTTTAATATTTGAAATCAATTTTGAACATACTTATATTGCTTATAGCATCTCTTCAAGTCCTTCTAGCCTATTCTTGTTATTCTGACTTTCAAAACCTACTGTTCATAAAAATCAATTGAGTCAAAGTAGATCATATATTATGTTTGCATTTGTTCTCCTTAAATTTACATTGTATAAAACAAATATAGTAGAGAGAGATCTTTGTTGAGTGAATTAACAAAACAAAATTGTACTTATGAGGTGAGGTTGGTATCGGATTCATAAATACTGAATTCATAAATAATTTAGTTTAAGTGAGATTGGTACTAGAGTTTAAACAATCCATTAATAGGTATGATAGAGTTAGATTCAAAACTATTGTAAAAGTGTGATTATACCTAAAAATAATTTACTCATATTTGTCGGACCTCATAAAAATAACATTTATACTTTCTCTATCTATATCTCTTTTAATTATTTATATTGAGTTTATGCATGTTCTTTAACTAATTCTTCTTGATTCATTTATTGCTTGCATAATTTATTTGCTTAATTAGAGATTAGCTAATTTTGGGAAGCTAATCTTTGGATAACAGATCTTCTCTCTCTCTCTCTGTATATCAAAAATTTATACTCTCTCTCTCTGTTTATTTCAAATTTTTAATCACTTCATAAATTATGCTATATTTGTGTGTATGTACATATGTATATTCGACAGTGACCTTGCCTGAGGACTGGGGTTCTATTCTCTGGTACAGAGAATTGACTTAATCGATAGTGAATTGTATATCTAGGTTTGAGGGATTTGCATTTGCGGCAATATGGGTTTCACCACTTCATTTTGGTACTGAACGACAAGGTTTTGGTCAATGGACCCCTCCGACGACCGCTGATTCTCAGTTACAAGATTCTACTTGGCTACACAAGTTTCGTAGACCCTTTGGCATGGATTTCTCCCAGGGAGGAATTCACAGGGGGAAATTCTGTTCCTTTTTTGGTTTTAATTTAAATAAAAAACTAAAAAAAATAATTAAAAACAATATTAAAAACTAGTATCACTCTTTGGGATTTTTTTTAATTAATTAAATATGGATAATTTAGTCATTTTAAGATTCAAAACACTTAATTTGTCAATGTAAGATAATTATATATTTGTAAAGATGTCAAATATTAGAGTATTAATTTTTAAAAGGTTCTTTTTCGTAAAAATTCTTAATTTCAGAGTTTTTTTTTTTTGTCATTTACCGAATTTTATATAAAATGGTAGTTTTAGAAATAGTATAGGAAAAAGTATACAAAGAGATGACAACAGACATAACCATTAGAAAATTAGTAGTTTCTTTTTGCTTTCATAGTTAAAATGCCATGCTCTTCATGATTCTAATTCAGAAAGGTATCATAATGTTTATCCATAAATGCGTTGTCTTTAATTTTGCTAAAAGAAAAAATAGAAAAAAAATCGGAGCACTGAACATGGGATTAAGAATAAGACGTAGATGCTGACAAAGTAACTGTGGGTGGCATTTTCTATGCAAAAATTCTACGAGCCTACATTAGGTTTTTGCACTTAATCAGTGGACAGCCTTGCATACTAAGGACGGTTTGTTTGGATACACATTTTTATTTTGTATTTTTATTTTTTAAAATGAAATAGAAGGAAAAAATCTTTTTAAGAAAATATTTGAGAAGATCCAACTACTCTTTTTATTTTAAAAGATACAATGTATCTAAACAAATCCTAAAATAATTACAATTATAATTTTATTTTTTAAAATCCTCCCCTTAAGTGGTCAAATTAGAGGAAACAAATATATTGGAATTGTTCAAGCGATTTAACTTGATTTGAGCATTTCAAAAGGGATAATTTTGTAAGATAATAATAAGAAGAAGAACAACAATAATAATAGTAATAATAATAATAACCAAATTTTAAGATTTATGTCTCTAAAGATTAACAATCCACTATCAAGATAACCTATACAGAAATTATTTCATAAAACTTTTAGGGAGAACGAAGAGAGAGGAGCTCTCACCTACTCCCTCTCTTTTCCTCCACAGTCATCTGTAACAATATCACAATTCCTTCGCAGCTTCTCCAAGTTTTATTCAACAAGTGCCTCTCTTACCAGGACAAGGGGTCTCTCTCTCCAGTGTAGGTATAGTTCTCTTACCGAGTCATGTTTAGTTTGATGGAATAGAATAAAAATAGTAATGAGAATTATAATAAAGTGGAATTAAAATGTTAATAGAAATTATATTCTATTATTTAGTTGAATTAGTCTAATAGAATAGAATAAATATTGTATCACTGAAATACCTTTACTTTTAGATATTAAAGCAAAATGGGAAATTTGAGTTTTAAACTAATAGACAAAAATTTAGAGATACATTCCACCTAACCAAAGATGCCGGTAGTTCAGAAATAAAATATTTAGAAAGTGCATCATTCATGTCAGCCCCTACAAAGAAAGTTACTTTTGCACTGTAGGGTCAACAATGGGCCCTTGCTTGTCCCAGTAAAAACGGACTATATGGGCCAGTGAAAGGATCGGCAACAGGCCCCTTGGGTCACAGCCCACAAGAGATGGCGCGTGTTACACTTCATGTCGCCATCGACCAAGTCCTTTCTTGTTTCTTCTTTCCCGTGTACAGGAACCATTAGAATAATGCAATTGAATTTTTGAAGAAAACAAGACCAAACAATCAAAATAAAAATCTCTCGTTGATCATTTAAAAAAATAATGATAGTAAATATATTGAAAAGAAATAAAAATTTCTAGTTGATCATTTAAAAAAATAATGATAGTAAATGTTGGAGCGATTTCTCACCAGCCGTCCACGTGTCTTGAACTGCTGACGCTGTATTCTCCAACTGTCCACGTGTCCTTGCTATCTCAAAGTTCTCTGAATTCCAAGCAAGATCGGAGAGGCGGGGGTGGCTACCTACAAAGACTCTCCGATACTTAAGTAAGTGGTCTTTCTTTTTTGTTGGGTAGCAAGGAAAAATATACTTGTATGTGTATATATCTGTTTCTTTTGGTTCACAGACTGTTTTATATATATAAGCTTTGTTGCGCATCTATCTCCCCATTCGGGAATGCATGGCTTCTATATGTATAGTCCTGAGATAGTGAACAGCCTGGTTCTCTATCTCAGGAATGAGTACCTTTCACCTCAAGATCTTTTTTAACCGTCACGGGCCGAGATTTCTGTGATCTCCTCTGTGCTACCGTGGCCTGATTTTCGCCGCCTCCTACGGCTTCAATCTGTCAGGAGTAAGATTTGGGCAAATCGCCGTTCTGTCAGGACGGCCTGTCCCTGGTACACACACCCACCCAGGATCGCATTAAATGCTCTGTCTGGGTCTGGAGCCGTGGGTTGCTTTCCATTGTATCCAGTCTGAAGACCCTTAGGGCTTCTGACCCCTCCGACTGTTGAGGTAAGGGCCGCTGTTCCCAGATAGCAGACCCTTGGGGCCTCTGACCCCCAACTGTCGTGGTTGGGATCTGACTGGCCGGACCGTCTGGGGTCAGTGATGGGGACCTTGGGGCTTCTGACCCTTCTGACTATGAGATAAGGGTCGCTGTTCCTAGATAGCAGACCCTTGGGGCCTCAGACCCCCAGCTGTCATGGTTGGGGTCTGACTGGCTGGACCGTTTGGGATCAGTGATGGGTTCTGCCCTAAGCTCGGACGGCCCAAAGGTCGATGGTGAGATCACGTGCGATCTGCGTGGCCTTCCTCGTGGCACAAGGTTCGGGAACAGGTCCCACAACTGCCCCCATTTCCCTATTTGATAGATTCGTGTCTATCAAGTGGGGAAACCATCTCTTCGCTTCTCCAACCTGAGGGACGCACGTGGCTCCCTTTTCCCGATGCGGTGATACGCCATCTCTCATCATGAGATCCGTTTGAATTTTGAAATTCTGACTGCTCGGTTTCTTTTATTATTTCCTCTTCCAGAAAAACTTTTCGGCTTCTCTCCTTTAAAAGCCGCAACTGTGTTTATCTGCTGTTTTACCAAA
>JXTB01000415.1:282723-306445 GCA_002914805.1 Parasponia andersonii
TGATGGGTTCTGCCCTAAGCTCGGACGGCCCAAAGGCCGATGGTAAGATCACGTGCGATCCGCGTGGCCTTCCTCGTGGCACAAGGTTCGGGAACGGGTCCCACAGTAAATATATTGAAAAGAAAGAGGATGAAAGGTTTGCTACTTTGCGAGACTACTTTTTTAAATCCAAAGTTTAATATAAGTTAGTCCTTTTTGACACGGTATTTTTAGAATAATGAATTAAAAAAAATAATCCACACTAGTTTACTTCAAATTATGTTATTAAACTTGTTTTTATTACTTGGCTAGTCACAATATATTAAAGTTTTAAAACAGCTATTGTTATGGTATTATTGGTCGCTAACATATAACCATTTTGACATATTAGTCTCTAATTTTTTGTTGTGGCATAAAAGTACTTAATATTTCTCTTTTTTGTACTGTTAATTTTTTTTCATATTCTATCTAAGATTCTGTTAGAATTAATTTAAATAGGATAAAATTTATGTCATTAATCTCTATTGTTTAAATTATTTAGTAATTTTCCCTCTAGTATTTTTTTTGGCTGTTATATCTTTGATTAACAATATCGGATCTACTAATTTAAAAAAAAAATAATTTAAACGCTGATATAAAAGAAAAAATTCATTTAAGGAAGAAATTCAAAAAAAAATTATACCAATTCACCTTAGTTTATGTTAAACTATAATAACTCTTATATATCATTTCTGTTTTTTTTTTTTTCTTGAAAGGCTCTTATGTACTATTTCTAAAACTAAAAAAATATCACATACACTATTTTCTATTACTCAAATTTACTATATCTATTAAAAAGTTTCATTTAATTACTAATGATTATTCTAAAAAAAATTTACTAATTATTTACCTAAATAATAGAGCAAATAAGAATTGAAACTTTTATAGATTTTTTTGTCTTTTATGTTATTTTAAAAAAAGAACTAATTATTTACATGTAAATGTAGTATTATTAAGCCTAGCTATTTTATAGAACTTTTAAGGTTTTTTTTTTTGGGTACCAAGTGGTGTCACTATAATTATGTTTATCTTATGAGATATCAATGTAATTTTGATAAGAATTAGAGAAAGTATATTAAAGATATAAATGCCAAAAAAAAAAGAAAGAATCTAGAAAGCAAATCACTAAATAATTGAAATAATAGGAATCAATGGCACAAAATTTCTCTTATTTAGATGAATTTTAACAAAATCTTAGAAGAAATATACCAAAAAAACTAATGATACTAAAAGTCAAAAGACTATATACCAAAATGATAATATAGCGGGAACAAATAGTGCCATTTAGCTGTTGTTAAATTCTATTGCAGTTTCATAATTGCATTCTTGTATTTCATAAATATTTAGATCATTCGAGTTCACTAAAAGTATTACCTTTTTTATATTACTAATAAAATAAATTCCCAATAATAAGAGCACGTCAACAATATTAGCACAAATTTGTGCCACAGTCTGATTCATTTGTAAACTCGAATTCTTTCAGTCCTTTAAAAACCATACCAACTAAAAGAATAGCATTGTATCAATTCAGTTGAAAAAAAATAATCCATACCAGGGGCGGAGCCAAGGGGTCAAGTTGGGCCCCCTTAAAAAATTTTCATTTTATTTTTTAGTACTATTAGAAATTTTATTTTCTATTTGGCCTCCATTGAGATTTTATTTCTAGTTTTATTCTTATTTTTTATATGTGAGATATTATTACCATTATATATATTCTTTTGATTTTTTATTTTATTTCATAGTTTAGTACAATATAAGGTTTTATTCTACTTTAATCTCATTGAGATTTTTATTTCTAGTTTTATTCCTATATAATATGTGAATTATCACTTTTTTTTTCCCAACTTAAGAATCACTTAATTTTTAACTTTCTTTTTCTATTCAATTTTCTAAACTAAAATTGAGTGGGGAAAATTAAGATTAGGAAAATTTTTTATTGTTTTCATTGTCTCTAACTCTATATACTAGTCAATATATATAACTACAAGTATATTAAATCCTTTATACTAATTTTTTTAATTAAAATTTTGATTAGTTTGTAGTTTATATATTTATAAAGATTTCATAAATCCAAAAATTTCATTTTTAATAATATAATACTCACAATGAGATTATTGTATAATACTTTTAAGATATGAAAATTTGTCGAGCATATTCTATTATCATTTTGAGATACTATTATAAATTTAAATTTTTTTTTGTATTATTATATATTAAAAAAATTGATTTTCATCCCCACTGAAAAAAGCTTTGGCTCCAAACCGTAAGAATAAGTCTTTACCGTAAGAATAAGTCTTTGTTTTTTTTTTTAAATGGGAAAAAATAAAAATCGATGTGGCCTACCTCATATTCCCCTCTCAATATACCCCTTATGGAGGCCCAATTGAGATCACCAAGTGGAATGGAATGCGTCGTAGTCCTCATAGTCTAGTCAATTATGAGGAATAGATGTGCCCCATTCGACATGAACCTCTATATTGGTAGGTCGACCATGCAGTGAGAAACAAAAAATACTCTTTACACCGAGTTTAACTCGCATTTACGAAAACTTGAATAACCTCATAGATACCAGACCTCCAAGTAGGCACTTCTACCACTGGGCCACCACCATCAGTAATATAGTTTTTGTTTTTGGGTATCGTCATAAATTATCACATGAAAATAAAATTGCATTGACTTCGTTGCTTCAAGATTCTCATTTCTAAGTTGGTTTTTTTTCAAAGAGCTCAGAACATATCTTGTTCTTTTTCTTCTTTTTAAATATAAAAGAGCTAAGAACATATCTAATTTTAGAAGTTTCAAAAATATTTAGATCAATTATAAATCAGAAGAAGTTAGATAAGTCCGTTTTTTTTTTTTTGGGGGAAACAAAAATAGACATGGAGTTAGAGAATTGTACAAGTCTTCAAAAGGACCACACAAGAATAAGAGGGTTCAGTGTTCACATGGTAATTTTGGTGAATAAGTCACATCAAAGAACATTACAGATTGTGTTGGTGCACCAATAGCAAGAGAATACTACTACATAAGAACTTGGAGAAAATGAAAGGCAACAAACAGTTACTAGCTTTTGGATGTTCCCAAGTCCCAGCACCACCGATCACCTTTCCACTTACCCAGACCCATTTAACACTCTTTCTCTTTCTTTTTCTTTTTTTTTTTTGTTTTTTAGGTTTCAAAACCCATTTTACACTATATTAAGTAGTAATTACGTACTTTTTCCCTCTCCCTTTTTATATTTGGCAATTTGGGAAAAGAAAAACCCAAAGTCTTTAATTATGTAACTAGCTTAGAGTTTGAATTGAAACTAGTAAGATGGTAAGATTAGAGAAAAATTTAGGAGAATGATCTTGTGATAGCTTTCCCTCTAACTCTGGATAAGTGTTGTATTTTGATATAATTGAATGTCACTATGGTAGTCCATTTTGCCCGCAAAAAAGGTATGGAAGTTTGTAAAAATAGGTCAAGGTCAATTATGTATTATCTGAAGATCGAAATGAGACATAACTTTTACACTTGGCAAAAATCAAGAGGATAAGAAGGTAATTTGACTAAGAAGATATACCTGAAGTAGGGTCAAACAAGGCATTAAGCGTCGGCTTGTCAATGGGAAAGGATGGGTAGGGTCCACACTCCACACCACACCCACACCCACACGCACCCCCTTAAAGAGTTAAAAGTCTTTTCCTTTCGTCTTCAGTGGGGCCCACTGGGGATTTGTCTCTTTTATCTCCCGTCACCCACGTTTGACTCTTTGGCCAACCTAGTGACCTACCCACTGCTCCTGTAACGTCAAAAAAGGTCTCATTTTTCTCACTGTCACACGCATCCCAATACTGAATATCTTTTGTTTCTTTTCCTATATTTTTATTTTATTTTCCTTTGCACAGATCCCTAGAAGCATCTAATCTAATGCCCCTAGATTTCTGTCCACTTTGTTGGGTTTAGGGGTTCTAACAACTGGAGTTTCGTTTTTTTCTTTTTTTTTTCTAACCACTCACACGCGTTACTCAGTCATTTACGTTGCAGAAATATTAAATATACTTTTTTTTAAGTCTTTCTCGCTTTTCAATCTTATTGTCTAATACGTAAAATTTATTATTTAATTTAATATTTCATAAATTTTATTATCTAATTTAATATCTTAATAATCCATCAATAAAATTAAGAAAATACCCAAAAAAAAAAAAAAACTAACATTCTTCTTTATATTTGGGAAATTGGACCATTAAATCATGGGTTGCGACTTTTCTTGTAACAAAGAAAACTTTGTATGCTAGATATTAATTAAACAATTCTAACTTTGATTTTAGATTTTCCTTTAAATTTCTTTTTGTCAACTTGACTAATGAAATGAAAATGCAAATTAAATTTATCCTCCATAAACCATAATAATCAACAAAAAGTTTTACTGATCAAGTATAGACCTAAAAGCTGACCAAATAAGATAAAAATTGTTTATGAATATGACATGAATGATTATTTCTATTGTTAAGGGATGGCAATTTATATTTTCGCTTATTAATTTTATCCTACTACCTTTGATTAGGAACTTTTTCTTGAAAAAAAAAAAAAAAGAAAAAGAAAAAAAGTTCTAATTCAAATTTTTTGTGTAAGTTTTTGACAAACATAATTTTATTTTTTTTAAATGGAAAAAAACGTAATTGTTTGTACTAAAAATTGCAAATCCATGGTTAACTACCAAAAAAAAAGTCGCTATTAATACGTTGCAATAATAATAGAGTCATAACTTCCTTTCAACAATAATAAATAATAATAGTCATTACTTATTGAATGAAAATTTATCTATTCAAAAAGGTTAACAACCTAAAAAATTCACTACTAAAATACTATGTTTTTAGATCTATTAAATATTCGTGCTTGCGCTTTAGATATATTTTGTGGTAACACATAGTACTAGATCGAATTATAGCAGAATAAAACAATGGAGACACTGAGTGAAACTTATTGAAAAAAAAATTTTCGTTAATTGTGATTCTCTTTTCCATTAAATTATTACCCGACATACTTTAACATAAAAATGCACTTTCTCTTTATGTTCACTATTTTTTCTTTTCAATTGAAAGAGTAGTACTGCCAAAATGTACTATCACATGTGAATTGTGATCAAGTACTACATAGCAAAATTAAAGAGCGGCATCTTGCGCATAAGTCCAACGGGATATTTCCTCTTCTTATATATATACTTTATCCTGACCTAATTGTACTGCTTGATTGGATATATTATTGAGTAGCATGCTTCCTTATATATGTGTGCGTATTTGAAAAAATAAAATTCCCATACTGCCTACTACAGTTAGATTTTTTTTTTTTTAAATGAAATGGTATACAGAGAAAATAACTTAGAAACACTAGGAAACTAGAAAACTCTTTGATAATTTATTAAAATAAAATAAAAGGAAAGATAAAATACATATAATTAGAAAAAGAACAAGCAACTCAAAAACAACAGAAAAGAAGAACCTTGGAGGAGCCAAATAAATCTACCACAATTAAACTATCCTCCCAATAATGCCTTAATAAAAAATCGTTTTGCATAAAATCCAAAGAAAAAAATCACAAGAAAAAAAAAGCATATTATATTATAGTGTAGGCCACTAAGAAAAACAAAAATTACATAATTCAGAAAAATCTTTATTGATCATTGCATAGAAAAAAGTCGAAGCAGTATGCTACTAAGTTGGAGCTTAAATACTTGTAGTTATAAAAACTAAAATATCTCCAACAGAATTCTCTTATCAATAGATGTGAGAAATACAAAAATTCATGTTAGAGAGTAGCTCAATAGAATAAATCTATAGCGGCTTCTAGCATCAAAGAACAGATACAAAATGAATCTTAAAAAGCATTACCAGGTAAATCGACTCACTCTCGAGCCAATTATTTCTCCACCTAAAATCCCACGTATAAGAAATAATATGAATAATGGCTGTCAGCTCCGCCTCAAAACTATGAGCTTTACCAATAGGAATGACAAATTCACCTCTAAAGAAACCCTAGAATGTCCTAAAAATATTATCACTACCCGCTAAACCTAGACCACTATGAGTAGTACCATCTGTGTTGACTTTTAACTAGTCCTAAAGAGAAATACGCCAAACACTTCAACGATTTTTTGTGATTTTTGAGATTTTAATTTCACATGGAGACATTTTAGAATTTTTAACTCCTCTATAGAGTTTTTCATGGTATAAAAACCAACAGCATTAGACTCACTAACTGCTCGCCAAATTAAAATGATAGCTACATGAATAAATATAGACCTATTGTCAAATAACAGCTTGTTGTGTGAAATCCGAATAACCCAAATAGTAGTCATAATAGCAGTTCTCCAAAATTGTGAAATTTAATTATTAAAGTTAGCTTCAAAAGTATATAGCCGAAGGTCAATAACAAAACCAGTTAAACAAATCCGACACCTAAAAATTGATAAGATAGCCTTCCAAAGAGCACAAGCAAAATTACAAAAGATGAAAAGATGATCAATTTTTTCCTCGTGAGATAAACAAAAGCTACAAGAAGAAGGCATTTTGAAGCCTCTCTTAACAAGATTCTATTTGTTAGAAGTTTATCCTGAAGCACTCTTCAAAGCACCATGGAACGTGATAGGGGAACATAACTAGCCCAGAATCCCACATTTTTTCTTCATAATAGATCCAACCAATGACTTATAAGAGTTTGCACAAATAACCTCACTAAAAGTAGAATGATACTAAATAAGAGTATCTTAGGAGTCACAGATAATAGTATTCCTAATTTCATTAGTAATCAAAGAATAATTAGAAATAAAGGATACAAGTAAAGACTATTCTGAATTTGAAACAAGTTCACTAATTGTAGTATCAAGGCTAGGCTTTATAGTATCATTATAAGTAATCATCTCATCTAAAGAAGAACCTAGCTAATTATCTGACCAAAATCGAATCTTGGAATCTTTTCCAATTACTTAAATTGATTCTTCAAGAAGGTGTTGAACGTGAGATCTTAAACTGTATCAAATAGAGGATTTCCAAAATCTTTGCAGAGAAAATCCATTGGAGAAGACCCACCCCCTCGTGAATTTAAAAACGAAGGATTCATCCATTATTAAACTTCAAGATAATTTTTTTAAAAAAAAAACTGCATTTAGAATTCTAGATCTTGAAGGCCTAAGCCACCGTCCTTCTTAAATTTGCAACACATCCTTCCAGAGACAATTACTAGTTTAGCTCCTTTGGTCGAACTAGACTATTGAAAGTTTCTTATTGAAAAAATCAACTCCTTTAGAAAAGTAGTTGGCCATTGATAGATTTAAAAAGAGTAGAATAATTGACTGATGACAACTGAATTGATAAGCTTAACTCTACCTACCATAGAGAGATATAAATCTTTCTAATAATCAAAATTGTTATAGATCTTATCAAGTAGTGGTTGAAAATTAGAGTGTTTTGATGACCTGACAAATAGTGAAACACCAAGATAAGTGAGGGGCAAACCACCTCTTCTCATACCCATGTAATTCAAAAATTCAGAGATAGAAAGTAAATAAAGGATTTGTTAAATTTAACCTATTGGCCAAACAATATTTTATAATCTTGAAGAACCTTCATAATCACTCTAATATTGGTCTTTGAAGCTCTAGCAAAAAAAAAATACGTCGTTTACAAAGAGAAAGTAAGTAGGAGTTTTTTCCTTTCTAGTAAAAGTATTGGAGATAAGGTCACACTTTCGGAGTAATAAATTGAGATAACGGCTAAAATAGTCTTCAATGAGAACAAATAATAGAAGAGAAAGAGGACTTTCTTGAGCACACCTCTTAAGTAAGGAAAATAAGTATGAGGGAACCATTAATCAAAATCGAGAGTCGGATTGAATGGAAAATATTATCCATCAAATTCACAAAAGTACAATCAAAGCCAAAAAGCAAAGAGCACAACTTTAATAAAATCCCAATGCAGGGTATCAAAAGCTTTCTTAATATCCAACTTCATAGCAAAATTACAGCTGAAACTGTTCTTGTCTAGGCAATAATTGTAACATCTTAAGGCTCTAACAATACAATTTCTAATGCATCTTCCAAGCAAAAAACTAAATTAGTCTGGAGAAATAATCTGAGAATAGATAAGACTTAAATGATTAATGATAATCTTAGTAATTAATTTATAAATAAAATTTCCTAAAACAATAGATCGATACTGATTAATGGTAAGAGTATGGTTTGCTTTAGGGATTAACACCAAAAAGTTAAGGTTCAAGCCACGGGTTAAAGTATATGATTGAAAGAACTGATGGACTGCAGAAACCACAATACTATCGATAATATCCCAACAGTGATGGAAAATTTTCCCTAAAAAGCCATTCGAACTCGAGATGCTCGAGGAATCCATATCAAAAACTGTTAGACAGATCTCTTCATTATTAGGAACTCGACAAACCTTGGCATTCTCATAAGAAGACACCAGCTTCGGAATAGTCTCTTGCACAACCAAATAATCAGTAGCATGAGTATATGGTTTATTAAACAAATCAGTGTACAAAGATTAAATAGAGATCAGGTTAATGTCCTCCACAATATCTTCTCTAATCTTTACGTGACTCAATACCTTTTTAAGAGTTTCAACGTTTTACAATATTATGAAAAAAGGAACAATTTCTATCTACAGTTAGTTATTTATCGATTCTGATGGTATCTTCAAAATTATTATCTCGTCTGTGAGCTTTTTTTCTAAGTTCTTGAACATCTCTATCAATTACTTTGTTAGTCTAATAATTAATTGTATTTTTCCATATATAGCTTCCCCTTTCCTATCTGTCATCTGAGCACCAGGATTTAGCTTCAGCTAATTAATTTTATGTATTGACCTATACTAACCCCCAAAAGAGGTGGGGGAGTAGAAGTCGTGAGTAAAGCTATCTAGTTATACTCGTGCTACAAATAAGAGGCTTCTCTAGCTATTAGCAAATCCTTAATATCATGTGTTCCATGATAATCATAGATGGTTTTGTTAACCAGTCAAAACTTTTAACATTAAATCGTGAAGGTCTCAAAGTTGACATATAACTTTGTAATATGAACCAAAAATCAATATTAGTTGTCACATAGGATGATAAATAGCATTAGCATTACTTATCCTAGATGATAATCCATAATACTAAAGAAGGACAATTCTTATTTTAAGATCAAATTTTATTCTACTTTTTTTCTTTTTAGATTGACACGTCAGAATTGCAATTTATCGTTATCAACTAGGTTGTGGCACAAAAGTCTTCATAGGCTTTAATTAAAATGAGATAATTGGTCCTACAACTACAAAGTTCCCCCACTTTCTCGCAAGGTTTTTAGCTTTTTTGGGGTGGAAGGATTCCTTCATTTAGTCCACAAAGACACACTTATTCTAGTTACCCGTGTACGTATGTAGCAGAAGAAGACCTATTTGATACAATCTGAGATTGAGGTTTGTTGTTGTCGTCCTCTTTTGGCCCCAAACGTGCACTTTTGGAATAGTTTACAGTAGACAAAGACTAAAGAAATTGGATTAATGTACCAAAGCAAGGAAACAAGAATAAGTTTGCAACTAGCTAGTCCATAATAATTTCAATTACACTTCTAAGTTTTTGTAGCAGTCAAGCTGTCTTAAATTATCATTTTAGACAATAACGTGTTCGGAAAACCATTCAATATCGAAAGAACGTTATTGTTATTCGCAATTATAAATCTAATAAGTTTTCAGATGGGATATATGCACATTTATCATATTAAGCAAATAAAAAAAAAAAAAAAAGGAAAAGAAAAGAAAGTATGCTCATATAACGAAATCTTATGTTGTTTACATACCCTACTTGTAAAATACTCGAATTTTATATCAAATGTAGTGTAACAGATTTTAATGGGGATGGCCCTACGTTGGTGCATGCATAGCAAAACCATGAATTTCCTTTTTTTTATTTGGGGCTTGATAGACTTGACCAAAAGAAATTTGTCCATTTATTTATTTATTATTGTTATTATTATTATTTTTTATTTTTCGTGGGTGCGCTATAGAACTTGTCCATTTCTTGAAGTCGATAATATAGGACCCTCCCCTAATAAAAATACTGCCATGGGACTTAAAAGATTGAAAGTTCCTTCACTTGGATATATATATATATATATACACACACACATACTGGCAGAGCATTTAAACGTATAGGATTTGAAAGACTAATGGGGGTGACTGGGAGAAACAGAAGGCACCTCGCACAGCCCCACTTGGTTCTGGTTGCTTAGCTGATAGGACACTCGAGCTACCTCATTAATAGTTAGCTACGGCAAAAACTAAATCCAACAAAATAGCGAAAGAAAAACACCAAATATCGCAATCCGTTTTCGAGTATTATGATCATGCATGTTGTCGCATTCAACTTACTATCATTTAATGGTGCATAACACTTGTAACTCTTCATAATCAAAAATTAGGTTTTTACCCTGAAATATTATGGTGCTAAATAGCATTGCTTTTACTTTTTTTTTTTAATACAATATATTCCTTATCAAGTGTTCTATGGGAAATTTCGTTCTCGTCACGGTTGAGGAAATAAATATGCCCGACAATTGAGTTTTCATATGAAAATGAAAATTCAACACCCAAAAAATTAAAGTCAACATAACAAAGTTTGAAGAAATATTGAATTATGGACGGAGATGATAACTTTCTATGAATATGCATATTGTGATATACCATAATGAACCAACCTAGCTAAGCTAGCAAGAAATAGACCACTAATGAAATGTGTCCCGATGTAGACATATGAGTGTTATTGTACTTTCACGAGCTAAGTTACAAAGAGTTGAACCCACTAGTGTAAAAGGACAGTGGAAAAACGATAATTCTAAACTCATATTAACAAAAGTGGACAACATACAAGATTTTAGCAGCATGCAACTTATTAGAAAAATAGCCAAAAATAAAATGGCCGGTTTGTATATTTTGTGGGCTTGTTTCTCAAATATATATAGACACTTAATGTTTGTTGCGATTTATTCAAATCCACGCTATTGGTACTAAGTTGATCTAATAAATTCCTAGTACCCTTTAATTAGTAATCTGACGATAATAATGCATCTAAGATTTATAGTGTGTGAAACCTATATAAACCATTATTGCCATAATCCAGGCAAAGAGAAAAAGAGTAGTCTTCAGCCCAGTGATCATTAAAAATTTTATTCAAAGTTTTTAAATGAAACACTCTAGCCTTCTTCAATATTTAGCTAAAAGTGACTAAAATAATATGTTACTATATGTGTAATGTTATATAAATTTCACAAAGAAATATAAATTCACAGTCACAACTGGCTCAACTTTCTACGTCCACCCTTATTATTGTGGAACCATATATGAGATTATATATTGATCTAGGGTTAAGAAAGGGCACAGAACACTGCCTTAGCTTGGCTCAATCTCGAAACTAAGCAAGGTCTATCAGTCAGTTCGAGAGTTCTTCCCTTTCGATAGGGTTCTCAAGAGGTAGTTTAGTTGAACGTTTTGTGGAATTAGGCATGGAGTTTGAATAGAATGCCAATACGTACTTATTGAAGAAGGCCCAATAACAGGTTTTCAAACTCGGTTTGAGGCTTCTAGGTAGTTGAACAACGGAGAAAAGTTCATAAATACCGTTTTTCTTAAATACTTGTTTTTTTATTTCATAAATACTTATTTTTATACTTTTTTGAGAAATATATACCATAAAATATTTTATACATGAAATTTATAATGTGGTATATATTTCATGAATAAAAATTATACCTATAAATCAAAAAACATTTCAAAATATAGACCACAAATATATATTTATACTACAAATGTGAATTGCAGGTAAAAGTTTACATTGTAAATGTATATATCATACATTTTATACATGATATATATACCCAAAATGACTATTTTTGACAAAAAAAAATAAGTATTTTTGAAATATAAGGCACAAAATGGGTTATAGACATAAATTTCTCTTAACAATAGGTTGATTGGATCTATTGGAAGCCAAAATCAAAGACAGAAATTTTATTTTATTTTGTAAAATTTTTTAAAAAATGAAAATGCCAAATTTAATTCTTTCAAAAATCTTGAATTTATTTAAAAATATCACTTTTGAAGATATCTAAAAGAAGTATCATTTTTATGTTGTATGCAAATCTTAAGATAATTGGTCAAGTTACTTAAATCTCAAGTATTTTTAAAAAATACTAATTTTGAAGTATAAGTGATATTATTCTAAGTATTTCTAAAAGTAATATTTTCCTAAAGGGTTGGTGATATTAATAGCCCCTGAATTATACATGTTGTTAGTGATCTTAACAGTACCTGAAATATAAATAATATATATATATATATATATATTGTACCACTTTGTTTCCTGAATTTCTAAATAACACAATAATGGATCTGGAATTATGTAATTGTTGTAACAATGATCCTTTTGTCACAAACTGTTAGATATTTAACAAAAATAAGTCATTATAGAGCACGCGATTTTGTAACTGTGGTCAAGAATGAGATTCAAAATTTTTAACTTACACAATAAACTACCAAAACTTATGCAATTGTTATAGTAATGACCATGTTTTTCATAAACTGTTAAATTTTTAATAAAAATAAGTCTTGTACAAAGCGCACAATTTAGTAATTAAAGCTAAAAATAAGATTCTGATTCATAGAAATAAATAATGCACCATTATATGCTTTGTCTATGACTATTTTCTTTTAAAAAACTAATAATTTATGACAAAAAAGAATTGCATAATTAGGGGTCATTAGAATGTAAGTTAAAAATTTATGGAGTAAACTGATACAATGAGTATAATTCAAGGACCATTAGGCATTACTATATTTAACCTTTTTCCTAAATACAGTTTTGAAAATGATATTTTTTTTGAATAAAATTCAAGAATTTTTAAAAAGATGCCCATCCATGATGCTTCAACTTTGAACTTTAGACTTAGATTTTTGTAAGAAACGTTTGGAAAAAGGACATGGGTAAGACTACTTTGGGCCAAACTGACCTTTTATGATTTCTTAAATGACATTTTTAGAAGTGCCATAAAGTTTTTGACATAGTCACAAGTTTTTTTTACCAATATTTTTAGGAGATTTTATGGTCAAAAAAAATTTGAGTACGTAATAAAAAGTTTGGGAAATGGACTTGACTATGAGTATATTTGACCAAAATGATTTTTTATGAGTGTTTTAAAAAATGACATATTAAGTTTTATCACAGTATTTTGTGAGTGTAACTTGATCTTAAAAAAATCATAATTTTATAACCATAGACAGTGTAACCATCATCACAAGACACTGTAATTTGAACAATAGGTTAATTGCACCTATTATAAGCCTAAACCAAAGATAGATTTGGGAAAAGACATGGGTAGAACTAATTTGTGCCAAAATGATATTTTCTATGATTTTTTTAAATGACATTTTTAGGATTGTCATAAATTTTTTGACTCATTCAACAATTTTTTTTACTATTATTCAGGAGTTTTTTACGGTCAAAAAACTCTTGACCACAAATCAAAAAGTTCGGGAAATTGACTTGACTATGAGTATTTTCAAAGAAATTATTTTTTTATGAGTATTTTGAAAAATAATTTTTTAGTAGTGTCATAGTATTTCGTGACTATTAATATATCCTAAAAAATTTATAATTTTATGATCACAAATAATATGGCTCCTGTTACATAACATTGTTCAGTATTAAAAAAGTCATTTTAGCCGAAAATACTACTATCTATATTACATTCCATTTTAAAACAGCCACTTAGGCCAAATTACTCTATCCACGTCCTTTTCCCACAGATTTCCTTAGTGAACACAAAGCTACAAATGTCAAATCTTTATGAAGATCACTACATAACCTTATGCATTTAGGTAATTAGGCTAAGTAACAGATTTAAACGCTCGTACGTTTTATTTCCTTTTTTCAAAGAACTGCAATCCATGAAAAAGCCCTACATTTTATGATGATTGGAATTGCTTCAACTTTTCAAAATAATTAGACCATAACGATATACTATTCCCAACTAATTATTTATAATAGTTATTTTTCTCTTTATAATTTATACTCTCTTTTTTTTTTCCTCTTAGGGAATAGATTTTATCACACTTCATTTTAATAGACGTTTCGGTTTTTCTTTTTAGAGTAAAATAGCCAAGTTTATCGATTCCATAATTTGTTTATCAGTTTTATTATATTAAGTACGTTCAGTATTAGAACTTATATGCATTACTGTTAAACTAATTTAGCACTGACATGTGATTTACTGATGTATGATATAAACAGACATTTTTCTAATAAAAGAAAGTTTTGTAGCAAAATCACAAAGTTTATTATCAATTCAAGATATATGTATGTAAGTTTTACTATATTAGAATAAGATCTAATAATAAAGAGGAAATTTGATTTTTTATGGTAATTTTTCAAAAAAAAAATTGAAAAAATCTGGAATTTGAAATTGTTTTGAAAAATTCCGGATTAAATTATAAAAGTATCATTTTTAAAAGTATTTATAAAAATATCACTTTTTATTAATTGATGAGATACTTAAGTTAGTTAGTCGAGATACCTGAGTTAATTTGATTAGTTACTTTAAGTAACTAGATTATTTATCCTAAGTAACCTAATTAGTTACCTTAAGTACCATTGATAAATACCAATTTTGAAAGAAAATGGTATTTTCTAAATATTTTTTTGAAAATATTATTTTTCTAATAAAACTTTTAAAAAGTTATATTTTTCTATATCAATCTAGGATTTTCCCAAAAAAAAATAGGGAGTTTATAGATATCTACCCAAAATGTGACCCAAAACTCATTATATATCTAGGCGCGAAATTTAATAGATGAATATCCAACCTACTGACTTGTTAGAAATTTTATACCCAAATTACTCCTAAAGTGTTAGAATCCATTTCCCTATCTTCACATCACTTTCTTGCCTATTTTCCTTCTCTTTATCACTCTTATCATCACTTTCCTCCATTTTCCCTCTCTTTTTCTCTAGTACCAATAAGTTTTTTGCATTTTTCCTCTCTTTTTGAACCACATTTCTATAAACTTTCCCTTTGATCTCTACAAAAATCAAAATTGAAGCTATATATACAGGGAATTTGAATGATGTCAAGCTTGTATTACAATTCATAATCCAAGAACTTTGATTCATAAAAATCTAAAGTTAGGATTTCATCATCGAAAAATAAATTCATATCTCCAATTGTTATATAATATATAAATACATATATATGCCTCTTGTCATGATTACATATATAATATATATGTATATATATATTTCCAAAATTTCTTTATGAATAGGTTAAGATCTGATCATTTTCTGAGTGTTTAGTTTATAAATGTTATAGTTATTAAATCATGGCCTGCCATGATATCTAGTTATGGAATCCATAGATTTGCCACAGACACTTTGGAAGGTTTCTACAAAATTGATTTTCGCCGATTGTCTTCAGACTTTATTTACTTTATTGCAAAATGAATATGTTAGATGTTTAGTTCCAAAAGATTGATAATAAACTGTTTATTGAAATGCTTATGTGGTGCTTATACATTTGTGTGTGTGTGTGTATTTAAATACTGAGATTTTAAGATGTTCTACTAGTCTCAATATTAATCTGTTATATGCAAGGCAGATTTTAAGACGTTCTACTAGTCTCAATATTAATCTGTTATATGCAAGTGCCTTGATAATAATGGGTTTGGTATTCCATTTAACCTTTTCGCCTAAAAGTTTGTTGTCACTTCCACCGGTCATTGCCAATTTAGTTTGTGAAAGTATGATGTAGTGACAAAATATAGGTAAATTTTAAACTTGAGAATTCAAATTTAGGATACCCACGTTAGTATAGGGTTATTTATTTTTTTTTATGTTTTTTGAAGAATGACTTAGCAAAAATGTGGAACTTTATAGTGGTCTATAACAACCACTCGAGATGATGCCTTTTAGCAATATATATTTGTGCAATTGTGGGTGCTAGAAATAAATTTATAATTTTTAAGATTGTATATTTTCAAGATTATAGTATAAGGCAAAAAATTATGAGTTAACCTTGATCGCTAGATCTACCAATGGTTTGACAATATCTCATAATAATGATGGTTAAAAGATTTCTCACTTTATTTTATTAATCAGATTATGAATAATCATACTAATATCTTTTCCTATTATGTTGTACTTTTGAGTTAAATACTTGGTCCGAATGAGATAATTACTGCTATTAAATCTTAAAACTTATAATGTCCAACCTAATTTATAAAGCTATTAAAACTCATAAATAAGTATTTGGTAGATAAAGTGCTTATAGATATAATTTTATATATAGTAGATAATTTTTATATAAGAAAGAAATTATTGTGTATATTATCGTTTCTTAAAACTGTTTATTGATCTGTAACTGTTTATCAACTGTTTGAATTTTATGGTTATGTTAATGTCCTGTTTTTTTGGTAGATAAAATTATGACTCTAGTAGATACGATTTGCTATATGGTAGATAATTTTGATGTTATGGTAGATAAATTTTTTAGTTATATTAATAATAAGAAAATAGATATCAAAAGACATGAATCGGCAATCACTCATTCATTAATATGTAATCATTTCAAGAAGAGCTATTAGAGAAAGTTTGGAGACACAAGTTTCCCATCATATATTCAATAGTCACCATACTAAAATTACTCTCGAGCATTTATGGTTCAGTTAGTATAGTTGAACAAGATATGTGGACATATTGAATAATTATAGTTGGTAATCTAGCAAGACCACGTTGCTATTTTAATAGCTAACCATTTATATGATAAAGATGGTTTATGTCCTGTTTTAGTGGCTAGTATGTATATATATAAATATATATATATATATATATTATCTATATCCTATGTTTTTTTTTTGTGTGTTCAAGTTATTCGACCTTTGTTTTTGGAGTATATGTGTGTGTTTGTTTGGAATATAGATTCAAAATTTGGTTCATAAAGTAGTGAAATATAAACATGTTCTACTTTTGGATCCTGCCTTTTTTAATTACCATCATACTAAATGCATAGAAGTTTAGATTTTTATAACTACGATAATTTCACACTGAATCGTAGATCTTATTGATGTTATACATTATGTGGCTGTACTTTTGTATTTTGTTGTACAATCAAATTCTAGTTATGTTCAAAAAAAAAGTATTAGTGACATTAGTTAGTGCCTATTTCATTATGTGGCTGTACTTTTGTATTTTGTTGTACAATCAAATTCTAGTTATGTTCAAAAAAAAAGTATTAGTGACATTAGTTAGTGCCTATTTGTGAAAATATAGATTTTTATGATTGTTTCGTATGTTTGTACTTACGGTTCATATAATTCTAGTTTCTGTATATATATATATATAGATATTAAAATATAACTAGTTCATAATTTTTTATTTGTACAACAATTTTCTATAATGGATTACAGAGAGATAAATGACACACTAAGTATCAGAAATTTAATATTTTGAACAAAAACAAGAGTCGATCATAGAACTTTATCATTGGGGGATGGAGAATAAGAAAAGAAATTATCATACTAATTTGAAGACAGAAGAGTAAAAATCAAGAAAGAGATTAGGATAAATATTTTGATTTTTAGAAAATTACTTGTATTGTGTTTTGAATGACAAAGATTATATTTTTTTAGATAATGATTATCATTTGTTAAATTTTATTCTTATGCTTTGTATGATTTATTCTGGTCATTATATGTTGAAGAATGATAGATATAAAATTCTATCTTTGACATATATAAGTGTAAAGAAGGTACATATGATTATAAATCATTAATAAATAAATGAATAAAATGTTGAATTATCTGACAAGTGTTTTTTGGCGAATAAGAATTTGAAAAAAAAATATAAAAATAGAATAAAATATTTACTTAATGATTCATGATCCTTAACAAACTCATTTTCTACATGGTATATAATATTTTGAACTACATAGATAAATTTTTCTTCGTGGTACATAAAAACATGAACTAGGTATATTTGTTTAAATATGACAGCTTATGTCTACTAACGCACTAGAAAAAAACTATAAACTAAGTGTGTATATATATATATATATATATATATATTTGAAGTTTTACTTAATGATTCATAATTCTTAATAAAATAGTTTTCTATATAGTATATAATATTTTGAACTACGTAGATAAATTTTTCTTCATGATTCATAAAAACATGAATTAGGTATATATATTTAAATAAAAAGCTTATGTCCACTAAGGCAATAAAAAAACAACCAGAAATTGAGCATATATGTTTTTGTTGTTGGTGCATAACAATATAAACTTTCTATGTATGTTTATTTACTATCACAAACATATGCACCATCTTAAGAGATGGTAAATAGGCTTTTGCTCTTGCTTCATAAGAATATGAACTGAGTACATATCCTTGTATACTATAACAAGATATATCAAAAATTTCTTCACAAAAAAAATATTATGAATAAAATAGAAATATTTCAATATAAAAAACTTGTTAATACCTAAATGTACAATCATATGCTAAGAAAAAAAATTTATATACCAAAATAATAAAACAATGTACTTAAAAATGTACCGATACCAATAAAGGAAAATGATAAAACATCAAAATCCTCAAGTCTAAATCTGAGAATACCAAACTAGAACTTACATATACAAGAACAAAAATTCTATATACCAAGGACCAAAAAAATGTACCCAAAATATAGAAAAAAACAAGGAAAAAAACTTCCTTAAAAACAAGACCAACTACAAGTCAGATTAATAAAAATCTAACACTCTAAATGGCTTTTTATCTTCTTCGTAATGCGAAATTCAGTAAGAATTGGATTTCTGTAACCAATTATGGCTGTATTACTTGCATCAACTATACTTTCCTTGCTTCTTCTTCTGTAACTCATTCTTTGAGAGATCTTTTCTTCTTTGGCCTGCTAACACTAGGTTTCTCGATAATTGGAAGGAGAACAAGTTGCTCTTCTACAAAATCCAGAACATTCCATTCCAATTGATTTCCAATTAAATTAATAATACTGATATAGGTGAGTTCATTGGCTGAGTTCTTGAAAAAATGAGAAGTATACTTGCAATAACTCAAATTGAATTTATTAACCACAACATAAATATAAGAACACGAAATATCGGTCAAAATCCTATTTCTCACAATCACAAATTACATACTTCTCACAAATGAATAATGAATTCTGAATTGGTGTCACAAAATTGATATATATATATATATGCCAATTTTATTAACCTAATTAGCAAGAGAAAATAACAATGAAAACTAAAAGAGATATTACTACATCTACTAAAATCAATTCACATAAAGTATTATTGAATTTGGTATATATCAATATCTACCACGTTAATAAATTTATATACCAAAGTAAAAAAGCTATATACCAAGATTGAAAAGATAACAAACAAATCAATTATATGAAAACCAACTGAATGAAAACAAACATTATTAAAATCAACTGTATTAATCTCATTAGCAATAAAAAAATAACAATAAAAACCAAAAGACTACATATACTAAAATCAATTTATATAAAGCATTACTGAATCTGGAATATATCAATATCTACCATGTTAATAAATGTATATACCAAAGCAAAAAACCTATATACCAAGCTCTAAAAGGCAGCAAATAAACCAACTGTATGAAAACTAGCATTGTTAAAATCAACTGTATTAACCTGATTAGCAACAAAAAATCAAAATCAAAATCAAAAGATATTGCTACATCTACTAAAATTAATTCATATAAAGCATTACTGAATTGGGTATATATCAATATCTACCATATTAGTAAATTTATTTACTAAAGTAAAAAATCTATATACCAAGCTCTGAAAGACAACAAATAAATTAACTATATAAAAACCAACTATATGAAACCAGAATTATTAATATCTACTTAATGAACCTGATTAGCATCGAAAAAAAGAAAAACAAAAAAAAAACTAGAAGATATTACAACAACTTCTAAAATTAATTTATATAAAGCATTATTGAATCTGGCAGATATCATTATATACCACGATAATAAATTTATGTACCAAAGCAAAAATCGTATAAACTAAAACTTGAAAAGCAGCAAACAAAAAAGAATAGCAACTTACTATCATTTTCTATACTAAATACTAAAACTTGTGTTTGTACTTGATCTTTTGCCCAAAGAGTAAGTTTTGTTCTTGTAGATGAAGCTACAAAGTTATGGTTTGCAAACTATTAGGAACATTAGGAACGTATGAGAAAAATACAAGTACACAAGTTACATATAAAAAAATTGACTAAGTCCATAAATATGCAAATATAGTAAATATGCATATACACTATATTTTGAAACATAACATATCCCATATACCACCATAACAATAAAAATCAAATGATAGAAGTTCCATATAGATTTTCAATTCTGTATATATAATGTTGAACTCTTAAAAAACAAACTCATAAGACATGAAAATAAAAACTGGTATATAATTTTTAATCCATTATATGTAAGATTGTAAACTAGGTATATACGGCATAAACAAAGCAGAAAACAATATTTCTATAAATGCACATATATACCAATATATAAATCGTATATACCATAACTAAAAATTCATGAATCAATCTAGAAAGAATTTCCAATCAGAAAAAGTAACTAAAAATATATAAAAATAAACAAATCATCATTGCTCACTAACTAAAACAATAATACACATAAAATTAATTATAATAGCAATATATATGAAATAAAAATCAAAATCCCCAATTCAATTAAGAAACTAACTTAGAAAAAAGCCAAATAAAAATTCAGAAAACACAAATAACTCAATAAATCGATCAACGAATTCGAATCACTTAAGAAGAAGAAGATGCGAGAAAAAAAAAAAGAAAACACCAATAGAATATGTGTGTGTGTGAGAGAGAGAGAGAGAGAGAGAGAGAGAGAATGAACAACAAAATAAAAGATTGTGAAAAAAAATTGAAACATTAAAGAAAAAAAAAGTGTAAAAATAATGTACACCCCAATTGTCCATTTAAATAAATAGATATCTAGCTACAAAATTTGAAAAATGGACATCTATTTAAACCATTTTAAAGACTTGGATATCTACTTAGATTTCCCAAAAATTAACCTATCCAGAATTTTTCAATTATTGGTACTTTAGGCATAGAGTTTTGTACGAAGCCCAATAATAAATTAATATTAAACCGATATATTAAAGTGTTATAAAAATGAAAACATAGATATTTGTTAAAATGAGGTGTGAAAAAAAGGTCATTTGTTACAAGTAACTTTTTTTTTCTTTTCCTTTTCGGAAGATTTGTTTTGTTTGTGATTTGTCCCTACCTAAATCAATTCTAAAGGAGAAGTTTAGTTGCTGAAAGTAATATATGTTGACTTTGATTAATATTCTAAAAAAGTGGTATTTAACTTTCAATTTGTTCCCCTTTCCAATTAGAGAAGAAAAGAAACTCTTAACCGTCCATAAATTGTTTCACAAATTATAATAAAGATGATGTTGCTCTCTCTCTCTCTCTCTCTCTCTCTCTCTCTCTCTCTCTCTCTCTCTCTCTCAATTCCTACATGATTTTTTAAGTTAATCATTCTCACCTCTCATTTAGGAAACCTTTTGTCTTATAGGCTTATGTTTTCTCAAATAATTCTCTAGCAGATGAAGTGTGTTAGCTTAAGTGGTAAGAGCACTCACTACTTAAGATCTCGATCTTAGATTCGAGTCACACTAGGGGTAGGAATGAAAGCTTATTATCTCTAATAAAGTGAGTAGAGATTGGATAGTATTAGGTATTTTCCTTAAGTTTGTAATACGTAATGGTCATTAGTTAAGCCTTATTTAAAAAAAAAAAAAGAATAATTCTCTAGCAAAGTCTCAACATATATTTTTCACCATTTTTAAAAAATAATTTGAGATATTTTTTTCCTCAAAAGGTTCATTTGTTGCCGCAATTAAATTAATTCTAAATCAATTTGTTTAGTTTGTTTGTGATTAGTCCCTACCTAAATCAATTCTAAAGGAGAAGTTTAGTTGCTGAAAGTAATATCTGTTGACTTTGATTAATATTTCTAAAAAAGTAGTATTTAACCTTCAATTTGTTCCCCTTTCCAATTAGAGAAGAAAAGAAACTCTTAACTGTCCATAAATTGTTTCGCAAATTATAATAAAGATGATGTTGCTCTCTCTCTCTCTCAATTCCTACGTAATTTTTTAAGTTAATCATTCTCAACTCTCATTTAGGAAACCTTTTGTCTTATAGGCTTATGTTTTCTCAAATAATTCTCTAGCAGACGAAGTGTGTTTACTTAAGTGGTAAGAGCACTCACTACTTAAAATCTCGGTCTTAGGTTCGAGTTACACCAGGGGTAAGAATGAAAACTTATTATCCCTAATAAAGTGAGTGGAGATTGGATAGTATTAGGTATTTTCCTTAAATTTGTAATACATAAAGATCATTAGTTAAGTCTTACTTTAAAAAAATAAAAAGAATAATTCTCTAGCAAAGTCTCAACATATATTTTTCACCATTTTTAAAAAATAATTTGAGATATTTTTTTCCTCAAAAGGTTCATTTGTTGCCGCAATTAACAAGGTAATATTATTAATCGAACAAATAATGCTATCTGAAAATTATTGGTCTCATTTGGTTCACCTATTTGAATAGGTGTATTTAAATAGAATTGTGGAATGAGTTATAATTAGAATGAGAGACGTTAGAAGTAAAATAAAGTGGAATGAAATGTAATTAGAATGAGAGATATTAGAATAGATCGTTCAAAAATAACTCCTAAGCTTCAATCTCATTCCAAGATACAAAAAACTCATTCCAATGATTAATGTGATTGATTGACCATTTAAATTAAAAAACTGAATTATTGACATAAATACTCATTCTAAAAGACTAGTTTAATTAAAAAAAATTAGAATTGTTAAAACAAACACTCATTATAATAGATTTTCTATTTGAATGAAATAGAATGATTGAATAAAACAGATCCATTGTAGTCGAAATTGCATTGTTTTCCATATCCCTAAAAATTGACAATTCAAAATAGGTACTAATTAGTTATCTAATATAGATAAAAAATAGTGTACTCTGGTCATAAATATGTGAACGACATGGTCATATAAATGGTGATCTATAATGGAGTCGAAATTACCAACATGGTATTCTTATACAAACTTAGACTCCTAATCCGAGAAATGAGTCACTATTATTTCGTACAAGTCAATATTTATTGAATACTTTGTCATTCTTGAGTATGCTATAACAAGAGTCACTAATTCAATGACATTTCGAATATTTTTTTTTTGTTTTTTTAATATATAATGCACTTTCATCCACAATAATCTATAGATTGATATCATTTGACCTATTAGAAATAATACCCAATCAATTGCGATAATAAGGACCTATAGTAGGCAGTGAAGTTAGAGGGTTTTCATTATTGAGTGCGTTGTTATTTTCTAGGAGTGAGTTCTCACCAAAAATAGGTTCAAATCAGGTGGAACTGAGAGTAAATCACATGTGCAGAGTAGAAATAGGGTTTATAAAAGCTCAAATGCGAAATATCACAAATTGTGGGTGAATCATATATTAAATTGAGTTTTTCTTAGAGATATAAAACGGGT